>CATKHJ010501013.1:0-24277 GCA_949750685.1 Vernicia montana
TATTTCCTCTAAACCCTTATGGGTATTAAAGAAATCACAAAATCGCTCCTTTACTCCAAAAAATAATTAACTAATTACATTAATTAAAAATTTACATGAAAAACATGAATTTACATGATAACATAAAAAATAAAAGGGGGAAGGGATTGTTGGGATTTGGATTTGAAACTTGGATTTAGATTTCAAGTGTGCCTACGTACCCCATTGAATGGGGATCAAAACCCGTGTAGTTCGTTCCACTATGAGGTGGAAAGAGGGCTTAAAAATCGGTCAGGTTTGATTGGTTTGATTTGGTTTGGTTGAGGGTAAGAGATTATACCTTCTTTTGGGTTGATTTGAGCGGTGGGAGAGTGGTTTTACCGGAACGGAGTTCCGTTTCGGAGAATGAAAAATGATTTTAGAGAGGGATTTGACTACTCAACATTTAATTAATTAAAAGGATTAATTAATTAAAAATGATTAATTAAAAAGATTAATTAACCACTTGAGTAAAAATTTAATTAAAAAAAGGAATTAATTAATTAATTAAAATTGATTTTTAATTAATTAACTAATTGAAAGTGGATGAAAATAAAAAAAGAGATTAATTAATTAATTAAAATTAATTTTTAATTAATTAATTAATTGGAAATTTGGTGGGAATTTTTTTAAAAAAAACTAATTAGTTAATTAAAATTGATTTTTAATTAACTAATTAATTAAATGGGGAGATTATAACTAATTGGGAGATTATAACTAATTAGAGAGAGAGAGAGAAACAATTTTGAAAAATTCTACAAAATTGTTGTTGGTGTGTTTTGGAATGAAGAGGGGTAGGGTATTTATAGGGAAAGTTGGGGTGGAAAAAAGACTAAAAGGGTACCAAAAAGTAGAAAAAAGGGGGGCAAAATCAGAATTTCGCGAAAAAGGGGCGAAGCCGCGGGCTGCCTGCGGCAGCCGCAGGGGCCTGCGCGGCTCCACTGGCATTTTCGGTTTTGACTCATTTTTAGGCTTTTTGGGTCAGTTTTTGAGGTTTTCGGGTCAGTTTTCGGGCTATTTTGAGGTCTGAAAAATTATCGGTCAGTGTCGTTGGGTCCACAATTAATCATCGGACATTTTGGCAGTTAGTTTAGGAGAAAATTTGATCATTTTCGGAAAGGTGCTGTCTGGTACATAAAGTCTGGTCGGGGTCGAAAAAGTGATATCGGTCTGCGTTGGAGAGAAATAAATCGTTTACCTTTTGGGGGCGCTGCCCCCTTGACCCCTGCCCGCTAACCGGCTAGCGGGACCGCCGTACCGGCTCTGCGTAGCACACGAAATTTAGTAGGTGTCAAGCTGCGGTAGCTTAAGGGTGCAAAATTGAGGGTTCACACCCTTGCTCTGCTATCTCCTTTCTTGAGCACTCAATTGGCTCTAATTGCAGCACCTCCGACGACCAAAGAAGAAGGAGAAGCACACTCAAGAGCAAGACCACTGTTGAACCCATCTAGAAGATCTTGTACATCTGGATCAAGCCTTTCTCATATCTAAAAAACTATTAAAAAACCATGATTTGCAAGGATCCACAAAAAACAATCAGATCTAGTGAAAAGGAAGAGAACCGTTGTTCGTGGTTGAGGAGCTCAGCACAAAATTAGAACAATTGGAGTAGAGAGCTCTCACACCATTGACCCAGATCTGGAACTCATCCCACCCCTATCCATCTAAATGCAACTGGAAACAAAGATGGTGATAGATCCATCTCAGAATAGCTATATCAACACCAGAAAACCAAGTCGAAGATAAAATATGCCAATAAGCAAAATAAAAAGACCCAACAAGAGTGAGAGATAAAAAGGATCCACAAATCATAAGCAAATTATTCATGAACTTGAAAAGAAAACAGAAAAAAAAAGGAAAAGGAAGCACCCTTCCGGTGGCCGGAGCCACTAGAAGGTATCCTTAAAACCAACTTTAAATAAGGGGAACAAAAACCTTAGAGAGAAGGAGGAGAGTCTCTCTCTAAAAACGCGTACTTTTGATATACTTTTAAAAGTAAAATATTTTTGAAATAAAAATTTTAATAAGTGTATTTTTAAAAATAAAAAAAAGAATGAGACATATATGATAATATTTTATCTTTTTGGAGTTTTTGGGGTGTTTATGTAAAATCCCATTTACATTTTCTTAGACTTAAACTTGGCCCATAAAGAAGTGAACATTTTTTTCTCCCAATATTTGGATTGACAACAAATATATTCACAAAGAGAATTGTATTTTAAAAGATTTTTTATTTTTTAAAAAAATTAAAAATATTTTTGATAAATCGTAGTTTGAAAAAATTAAAAATACAAATTTTAAAAAATCATTATTTTTTTTTGGTTTTATAGATCTCAAAAGCAATTTAATCCCAATACCAAATATATTTTTTGTCTTTAACCTCTAATTCGTGTTTAAACTACTTGCTTAAACACTCTAATTCTTAGAAAAATATTACTATTCTAAAATTTTCATTATACACAGCTAAAATAATAATAATGCAAATTAGTCATATAAATCTCTCACAAAATTCTCAGGCTACAAACTTTAGATTTGAATGTTTTCTATCAGACATATTTCTGATTGTAGAGAAAAAAAAAATATTCTAAAATGAACGTTAAACGGTAATTAAAAATAAGCAAACTGCTGTGCTGCTACAAATAAATTAGCTATTTAAAAACAAAAGAGTAATTAACTAATTAATTAATAATAGCTATTAACACTTTTTAAGTTCCTTTGTCTACTTTAACCACTAGACCATTTGTACAATTTTACTAAGTTGATATACTAAAATATTTTGTATTTAATTTCAAATTAATTAAGTTTTATATTTAAATTTAAATCCTTATTAAATGTAGTATAGATTATGTATTTTTAGTTTTTTTTTTCCTTATAATATCCATTGTTCTATTATCTATTAGACTACTGCTAAAATTTTATGTTTTTATGCATTTAATTCAAAATAAACTTCATATAGATTTTAAAAATTAAGTAATATTATTGATTATCTTAGTAGAATTTAATTCATTATCACATCATTAATTATTATTTATAGATTTTATAATTTATAACAATTATATTATGTTATCAAATATGTCTATATATAATTTATTATTTTTGTTTACAATAATTACATATGTTCTTTAGTAGAATAATACATTATTCATTGAAATTATTGCATTGTTAACTAAATTTAAAAGTGCATTAGCACATTTAATTTATGAATTTGAAAAATTATCTCATAAGTGCTAAATAATAACTAATTAACTAATAATAATTAAAACTAGTGATAAGTAATAACTAAAAAGTAGATACTACTTATGGTGCGTTTGAGATTGTTGTTAGGGAGTTAAAAAAACGTTTTTAGAATCTTTTTGATTTAATTGATTGATTTTTATTATTTTTTATAAATTACTTTTTCAAAATTACTTCCGGTAAAAGTATCATTTTACCTGCTTATGAGAAAAAAATAATTTTAAAAATAATATAATTTTTTTTGTTAAAAATCATTTTTGGGAAACTCAATCTCAAACGGGGCTTTACTGATTATTAATTTACAAAGTACTAATATAAAATTTTCAATTCTCAAGATTGAAAATAAATTCACTTGCAAATTTTTTTACTAACTATTAGATAATGAATGTAGCTCGTATATGATTATGAAAAATTATTATATGTTTATTATATATATAGTTTGATATATTATAATTATTATTTTATAATAATTCTTAAAAAATGTGGATAAAAAATATTAATATATAATATGTGTAAAAATATATATATTCAAAAGAAAAATTGTAAAAATATATATGTAAATTTAAGTAAAAAAAATAAAATAAAAGGTTGGGTTGAAACTTTACAATTTTTTAAGCAATAAGCCAACTACATTTAACTTATTATTTAATTTCCTTAAATACTTATTAAGATTTATAGAAGTTAAGAGCAAAAAGTAGAATTTAAATTTTTAATGGCCAAACAAATGGAACTTGAGAACTCTCTTTCATTTAGTTCTCTTCTCCTCTTCATCTATTTGTTAGATATGCTCTGCAAAAAAGCTTGATTCTAGTCACTAATTTCTTCTTCTTCCCTCCTCCATTCATGATTTCATGCAAGTACAAGTGTTTTTTTTTTTTTTTTTTTTTCCAATTTACCATTTTTTAATTTTAAATTTCTCAATTTTTTCTTTTAATTTGTTGTTTTTATAATCATCATTTTGGATGTTCCATTTTTCTTTAACTTGTGGAGAGAAAAAAACACACATAAATTACGGGTGTTTTTTTTTTTTTTTTTTTTTTTTTTGCTCAAAGGAGAAATCTTGCTTATTTTAAACGGGCTTTAGGCTCAAAAACAGTACAACTATAATCAAATATAAGGGGATAACCTAGTAGAAAATTACCAACATGGATTTAGGGTCCAGATAAAACATACTCTTAGAATAGTTTTTAAACCAGGGTTCAAGCCCAGCACATCAACAACCTAAAAGCCTACAAATTTTATTAAATTATACAAATACCCCTTTTAAAAAAGCCTCTTTCATATTTTCCATTGATTCCTTCACCTTCGATGACAGAGAAAATGAAGAAATTTTCACAGAAATCAAAAGATATATCTTTGGATTAACTCAAAACAACGTGTATTGTTGCACAATTGCAGGATTAGTATGGATTAAGCACAGAAATAAATATTCAAATTGAGCTCGAATAAAGTTTGATCAATTAGGTCAAGGCGAATTTGAACCTAGCAAAAAAATAATTGGGCTGATCAAGATTTATCCCAATTCGGTTCAGCCCGTAAAATGACCAGGGCTAATAGGAATCTAATCAGTTCCTTTAGATAGCTTATGATTTAAAAACTATTCACCGATGGGAGACCTACTCGTTTGAGCTTTCTACTTTTACTTTGTGAAAAAAAAATTGCGATAAGACAAGTTGAATTTTTTAAAAATTATATATATATATATTTTCTTTTTCTTTTTTTTTTTTTTTTTTTAAATTCAGACTTCGTATGTAAACATGTCTCGAGGGAACTTTAAAAAAGTATTAGTACCAAAATGCGCCCCTAGATATTTTCCAAAAGATTGTAAGACCTTGAAATTGTTCGTTCGATGGGCTTTCGTGACAACTGCATGTTCCAATACAAAAACCATAAAAATTTTGACTAAAGGATCAATTTAGTTTTTATGATTTTGAAAAAAGTTTAATTAGGCCCAAAATTAAGTTTGTGTTTCAAATTGACACATATTTTATTTTTATTCATATCGAATCTAATTTTATTTCAAAATGAATAAAAAAAATTAATTTTTATGATTTTAAGTAATATAATTAATTTTTATATTTTTAGTAACAAAATTTTTAATTTTGAAATAAAAAATGAAAAAAAAAAGAAAGTTCTGAAGAAGAGAGAGAAGTTCTGAAGAAAAAACTCAGATACGAAAATATGAATTTTGCTAATACTAATTAAGGGTAATTTACTTTTTAGTCCTTAGATTTTGACGAAAGTAACACTAAAGTCCTTATATTTTAAGAAATTAACGATTGCATCCTTACATTTTTATTCCGTCAAACATTTTGATCCTTTCGTTTATTTTTACTGTTGAATGCAATGAAAATACTAAAATACCCTTTGTTTTCTCTTAAACTTTCCCTTCCACCATAGAAATAAAGAACTCTCAAACTTCAAGAAGCAGCCAATTTCTTGGTGAATTAAATTTAAATATCAATTAGATTTATGCTTAATTAGTTAATTTGTTCTATTTACAAATTACAAATCAACATAGAACTTGATTATATAATTTAGAATTTTCCTTGACAAATTTCAATCTTTTTTTTTTTATCACAATTAAATTCCCATCAATTGAATTCTACAAAATCAAATACCCAAAAAATAAAAAAGCAAAGCAATAACTGATCGCTTCTCCACCAAATTCAATGTTCAAACCAAACCTTAACAACATTTAAACATTTCCTGGGATTAAGCTTCTTCTCCAATCTTCACTTCCATGGCTGCCTTCTCTCCATGTACTATACACCCATGTCAAATCAAAACTAGATCTAGCCAAATTCAAACTTAAGTAAATATAATCAAATGGCCAAATCCAAACTTTCTCTCTCAGATCTCTCACTTCATTCATAGCTTCAAATCTACAGATTTTAATGGCAACTCTTCAGAAATTCAACCTTTTAGACACACAATGCGCTATCTCCAGAAGTCCAACGTAAAGCCCGACTACAAGCCCCCATAATCCATCTCCGCCGCCGCAAAACACTCCGGATGCTTCTCTCTCACTCCTCTGCCCACCACCACCACCATAATCACTACCGCCATATTCCTCGCCGTGATGACTAGATCGAGCTTCAGAAAGATCCATCGGAGAAGAAGATCTATTCAACACTTTTGGGATTATCTGTTGAGCTGAAATGGAAAAAAATCTGAGATTGAAATTGGTGATGGAGATCGACTGGACTAGTGGTGGTCGAGCTCGGTGGGGAACGATGATGCAAATCCATTGCCTTTGTTGTGAACTGATGATGGTCTCTCAAGCTTCACGAGGACTGGCGGTGGTTGGGATCGGCGGCGACTCACAAGGACCAGGAGCAAGCTTCAACTGCTGCGAGGCTTTGCCGCTGGTTAGGCTTCGGACTGCGGCTGGCTTGGCGATGTAGATGACGATTGTACTGAAAGACAAAGAGAAAGAGAGTTTTTGTATAAAAAAGACAGAGAGAGATGTGATACTAAAAAGAAAGAGAGAGAGAGAGTTTTTGTATGTTGATGATCGAGAGAGAATGGAGGTAATGGTGATTAGTGAGAAAGAAAGATAAGGAAAAGAAAATAAAAGTAGGTCTACCGCCAGATTCCTCATCGTGATGACCAGACCGAGCTTCAGAAAGATCCATCGGAGAAGAAGATCTATTCAACACTTTTGGGGTTATCTGTTGAGCTGAAATGGAAAAAAATATGAGATTGAAATTAGTGATGGAGATCAACTGGACTGGCGGTGGTCGGGTTCGGTGGGGAACGATGATGCAAATCTATCGCCTTTGCTGTGAACTGATGATGGTCTCTCAAGCTTCACGAGGACTGGCGGTGGTCGGGATCAGCGACGACTCACAAGGACCAGGAGCAAGCTTCAATTGCTGCGAGGCTTTGCCATTGGTTAGGCTTCGGACTGCGGTTGGCTTGGCGATGTAGATGACGATGGTACTGAAAGACAAAGAGAAAGAGAGTTTTTCTATGAAAAAAGATAGAGAGAGATGTGATACTAAAAAGAAAGAGAGAGAGAGTTTTTGTATGTTGATGATCGAGAGAGAAGGGAGGTAATGGTGATTAGTGAGAAAGAGAGATAAGGAAAAGAAAATAAAAGGAGGTCATTTTGGGTATTTTAAGTTATTTTTTTTTGTTTTTAATTATTTTTTAAATTTTTTAACGAAAAAGTGAAAAAGAACGGAAGAACCAAAAGATTTGACGGAATAAAAATGCAAGGATTCAATTATTAGTTTCTCAAAATACAGGGATCTTAGTGTTATTTTTGCCAAAATCTAGGAACTAAAAAGTAAATTACCTTTTTTAAGAAGTAGATTTTTTGAAAAGTTATTTTTTAAAAAGTATAAGTAATTGTTTGTTTGGATTGCATATAACTTTGCTTCTTAGTAAAACTTTTTTTTGTTTAACTTTGTATTATTATTTTTAGAAATAAATAATATAAAAGACAATAATATATAGTTCTATTTATTTAGTCACATTTAATAGAAGTAGAAATATCAATTTATATTTATTTCAACTAAATAAATCCAACTTAAATAGCCCATAAAAAAACTATTTTCTAAAAACTTTACTCAATCATAATTATTAAATAAATAAATTTTTTTTTCAACTTCTTCTTAGTAAGCTATACTTTCTTACTTCATCTATACCATATCAAACAATATCTAAATATTGAAGGGAAAAAAATATGTTTATATTAATAAATGTCTTATTTATTTTCAATATATTTTTTAATTTAAGTATAAAATAAGAAAAGTTTATCAAATCATAAAAAAAAAAAAAAAAAAAAAAAATTCACACCTAACATTGACAAAATGCCTAATAAAAAGAAAAAGATAAAACATTGACTGAATGGAATGGATTTTAAAAAGAGCATTTAGCAGGAAAGGGTAGAAGGTCAAACATGGCTTCTACATCAGAAATTGTGAAAAAATTGAATCTTCACACCTAACATTGACAAGATGCCTATTAAAAAGAAAAAGATAAAACATTGACTGAATGGAAGGGATTTTAAAAAGAGCATCTAGCAGGAAAGTGTAGAAGTTCAAACATGGCTTCTACATCAGAAATTGTGAAAAAATTGAATCTTCAACCGCACCCAGAAGGTGGATTCTACTGGGAAACCTTTAGAGATGCATCTGTCACTCTCTCCACGTCTCAACTTCCCTCTGGATGTAAGTAATTCAGATTTTTCATCTGGATGATGAAATACATGTATTATGAATCAAGCTTTGGTTTTTTTCTCCATTTATGATCTATTTAATGAATGGCTTCTTTTATTGCTAATTCATATTGAAGGATCCGAGTCTGTGCAAATATATACTGATAGCCATTACATGAGCTTTTTTTGTTGCTTTCTTTTGAGAATCCTTTGAGTTTTGCTCTAATTTAGGTTTCTTCGAGATTAGGTTGCTTAGGATTGGATGCTAGAAAGAAGGATCTAGCTCGACATGCGTTGATTTGGTTGTTATTTGGACTTATGAAGTAGCAATTTATTATATTCAATTGAGTTGGAATTCAAAATAAAATTGAATTCTGCATAATTTTGGTTTTGAGTTGAGAATGTAGCCGAGCAGCATTGAACTGAGTTTTAATTGAGTTAAGAAAATTTGCTGGTAACTTGTGGTGTGGCAAAGTTATCAACTTTTTTATGGGTTATTTTTTATTTAGATTTTCTAGTTTGCTTCTATATATTGACCTTTCTCTCACATATTTGGTCATGTGAATTATTGGATATGAATATGCACCATGTGATATAATCTTTAGGGATTTGATGGCAGAGTGTTTCTTTTAACTAAACCTGTTAATTTTAAAGCCAAAAAATTTTACTTGATTTTGAAATTCTTAGGTTCAGCAATGAGTCAATGACAATGATTTTATTGATTTATTTGTTCTTATTCTTCTTCTTTTGAATAATTGAAGCTTACTATTAAATAGCCTTGCCTTTATACGATTATTATTAATGCATTTAGTAATATTGCTGTAGCTTTTGTGCAGATAAGGTTGGTCGCCCAGTCAGCACAGCTATCTACTTCTTGCTACCTTCTGGGAGTGTGTCGCACCTTCATCGAATCCCATGTGCAGAGACCTGGCATTTTTATTTGGGAGAACCTATTATGGTATGGCTGATCTGAGTTTCGTGCTGATATTTAATTTCGCTGAATTTCCTAGCCATTGGTTCTTTTGAGTTTCATAAAAATTGCATGGTCATTAGCTATTTAAGTTCCAAGAGTATTTGGTGGATGATCATCTACTTCACTAACATTATTGGCATATTGATTCATTCTGTGGGATGTAGGTTTCTTCTCCTGGGCATATTGTTTAGACATTCTAATGGCTAATTGTTCTTACAATATTGTTTCATGAACTGGCTTCTAGAGTCTTGATCCGCAGCTAAGCCCCAGACTTTTACTTTTACACAAGAAAATGGTTGTAAAATGAATTGATGCTAATTTCCTTAGCTGTTCTTCAATGTGTTTGTTTAAAGTTCCTTTAAACAGTAAAGATTATCAAAATACTGAGTTTTATATTGCTTAACTAGTTTAAGATTAAGGCAGTCCAGATGGAGTACTTTATACTCATGAATATCAATTAGGAGATGCAAAGGTGAAATCATAGATATTCAAAACATCCTCTAATTCACATTTTATTTAGTTGAACTTGATGTTAGAAAATTCGTGTCCATTCTTTTGTTAGTATATGGTTGCCCCTTTTTGTAGTTGTTGCAAATTCACAGCATAAACCAAGCTACATATCCAAACTCTGATCTTATTTCCAACATTTCCTAGTGTCACACCTGACACCACAATATTCTTTATCTATAATACAAAGGCAAGCTTTTCTTCATCATATTAAAGTGTTGCTATTCCTGATTCTCAACGTTTCTAATCAGTACAAGCTGTTATTTTTAATTTCTCATTGTGCTCTTCAGGTATTGGAATTGAATGAAAGTGATGGACAGATCAAATTAACCTGTCTTGGGTCTGATCTAACTGGAGACAATCAGCAACCGCAGTACACTGTGCCTCCAAACGTGTGGTTTGGTGCATTTCCAACAAAGGACTACACTATTTCCCCAAGTGGGGCAGTTGCCAAAGCGGCACCCAGGGACTCCGACAGCCACTATTCTCTAGTAGGCTGCACCTGCGCCCCTGCATTTCAGTTTGAGGATTTTGAGTTGGCAAGACGCTCTGAGCTCATTTCACGTTTTCCCAATTATGAGCATCTCATATCTTTGCTCACATTTCCTGATTGAAGATAACCTCTTCATCACTATTTGTCTAGGCTCATAATGGTGATGTTGATACCTCTCTATCCTGCAGATCTTTGTGTTAGTGATCCCTGTTTAATTAAGAGAATCAAAATGCCAACTTCATGTGCAGGCAAAATATGAATTGTTGACAAATAAAAAACTTTTGGCTTAACACTTTGAGTGAAAAAATATATCTTTCTAATTCCTTTTTTTTTTTTTTTAAATTATTACTTTTAAAAGATAAATGGTGACAACAGATCACAAAATCATAAAGTTCCTATATGAAATAAGTTACAGATAGCCATAACCTATGTCTAAAATAAACATATTAGAGAAGCAATGTGACTGACCAGTGACCACTTGCTTTTTGAGATAACTAAATAAAATTTATATCATTAAATTATACTCAAAATTATTTTTGAAATTTACATTTCTGTCCAAACTCAACAAGTAATTTAACTATTAAAATATACATCAAACAAGAAAAAAAATGCTATCTTAGGAATTGCATTTCATTTCCTTTGCGGAAGTGAACCCAGCAGACCTTGTAAGTTTTTCAAGAATACCACTACATGATCTGTTTTCGTGTTTAATTTAGACGAGAAAACAACTATAAACAGCAGTCTTCCAGGCAGATATGTGAGTCTCCAGATGGGATTCATGGGAAATTGCTATAATCTATCGGAATTGGCAAATGCATCCAAAGATTAAAAAGCATGAAACATACATATCCACAAAGAATCTTGTGTATGACAATATGATGCAAATTAGCACAAATAATCACATTGCAAATAAATTGATAGGATCGTGCCATTACAAAATGCGGCACCGACGATTAGCCAGAGTAATTTCCCAATTACATTACCCAGAGAAGCAAAAGCTGTGGGAGGAAAAAGGTGAGGATACTTAACAGGTAGAAATAAAACATGATCTTTGGTACAACTAAGGAGAGAAAAGTCAAACTCTTGAACTAAAATTAAAGAGCCTGTAGATTGAATATCAACGTACTAAAGATGAATGCTACACATAAAAAGAAATATCATCATTGCCTCTATCCAAAACACAAATTCCTTTCCCCATCCTCGGCAAAGGAAGTTAAACTGTTACTGTTTTTATAGCTTCCCCTTCCAGCAACACACTGACTGAGAATCTGGTATACATTACCCAATTTCTCCCATTTCCAGATTATCGCCGCTCTAATATTTGCGGACATGGCATAAACTTGAAATATTGTGGCACCATTTGTTAATCAAAATCAAGAAACTCCATTCTTTTTCTCATGGAGCCCTTTAGATCTGTAGCTTCCCTCTCTGCCTTCTGAGCCTGACACAAGAAAATGACACTAAGCTATTCAAAAGTTCAAAAACAAATGAACTGAGCAATTTTCACTTATTAAGAGAAATATTGAAAATTAATACCAAGCTGAACTGTTTATCCAAATTTCATTGCTGAGAAATCTTTCTGTGTGTTTTTTTTTTTTTTTTTTTTTGCACACATAAAACTATGAGTTAAACCTCAAATGGATCTCACAAGTTTGCTATGTATAACTTCTTGAGTGGTTGTTTCCTAATTCAACTTATTCTTATTATCATCCCCCACAAACCATAGTGGATCAAGTATTAGTTTAAATAGCAAAAAGAATCACATTCTTTGGACAATTGAAAGAAAAACTAGGAACACAACAGTAGATATGTAATCATTGATATGAAAATAAGTGCAGCAAACAAATTATGTCATTCATTCATAAATTGTTTAGAGCTAAGCCTGATAAAAATTTATTTGGTTTATCAAGGTTAACGAACACATTGAAACCTAATTCTCCATCTCATTTGGTAAACAAGCCAAACTTCAATCAGATTGAACTCAACAAGCTTATGAACAAACTCATATTAGGCTCATCTGAGTATTTATTTAGCACAGTTGTAGTCACTATCTCATTCCAAACAAAAACTAAAATCAGGCCATTGCCTTTTTAGAAAAAAGTATAGTTCACATTTACTAATTTCTTATTTAACCGTAGTAGGAAATAATTTGGTATTGGTGTAATTTCATATCTTTTGGTATTATATCTTGAAGTTCATATTTTTTTTTTTTCAAAATTTTTTAGTTAATGAACTCAAGCTTGTCTATTGAGCTCACTTGCAAACTTAGCCCATATGAATCTCAAGCTAGCTCTGAAGAGCTTAATTGAGCTTGTTCAGGGCTTCAGGCTCAAACTTGAAAAGCTTTTCAGCAACAAAACATGAACATGCCAGAGTTCATCTTGGATCGTTTCAAATCCTATTGGAAATATCTACTAGAGCTTATTGTTGAGACAAAAAACCTAAAATCCCTCTACCAGTTAGCATTTTAATCAGGAAATATCTTTCTAAAACATGAAGCATTTACAATCTAAAATGTAAATTTTAACAAGCTGACCATTCCAAAGCAAAAAACATAAATATATCACCATTTCTTACATAAAAATTTTGTGTTAAAATATTCCAGTCAGTATTTGTTTTCAAATTACAAGTATCGCAGTAATCATTTTATTTTATTTTATTTTGTTATAAATTACAAATTATCAGTAGTTTAGAAACAAAAGGAAGAACTTGGATTATCTACTAATCATTTTAAAATGGCTTTCTTTCCCCTGAAAAAAAATGGCTTTCTTAATCAACATCATTATATTTCTTTCAACTGCAAAAATTCAAAAGTATTACCAAAACACACTTGATTCCTGTTCCAGTTTGTATCAATCATGTTCTAATACAAGTATCTTGGTTCCGTTGCTCGACTTAAAACCCGCCTTGTGGCTAAAGGCTATGCTCAAACTTATGGTATGGATTATTTTGACACTTTCTCTCCTATTGTTAAATTGATCTTTGTTCGCTTATTCATCTCTATGACAGCTACTTATGATTGGCCTTTACATCAATTAGACATCAAAAATGCTTTTTTACATGGGGATTTTCAGGAGGAAGTGCATATGAAGCAACCTCCAGGTTTTGTTGCTCAGGAGGAGTACGAGAAAGTTTGTCATCTTCGTAAGTCCTTAAATGGGTTGAAACAAAGTCCCCATGCTTGGTTTGGCAAATTTAGTCAAACAGTGGAAAAGTTTGGGATGAATAAAAGCAAGTCTGATTACTCAGTTTTCTATAAACAATTTCCATCTAGCATCATTCTTCTTGTTATGTATGTGGATGATATTGTTATTACTGGAAGTGATACTATGGAAATTTCATCTCTCAAGACCTTTCTTCATAGCTAGTTTCACACAAAAGATTTAGGGATATTGAAGTATTTATTAGGAGTTGAGGTGACAAGGAGCAAGAAAAGCATTTTTTTATCTCAGAGGAAATATGTGCTTGACTTATTAACTGAGACGGGAAAATTAGGAGCTAAGCCATGTAGTGTTCCAATGCTTCCTAATTTGCAGCTCACAAAAGATGAAGGCTTATTTGAAGATCTTGAGAGGTATAGAAGAGTGGTTGAAAAATTGAATTATCTTACAGTAACTCGTTGTGATATTGCATACTTTGTTAGTGTTGTAAGTCAATTTATGTCTTCACCAACAATTTATCATTGGACAGCTTTAGAATAGATCTTATGTTACTTAAAGGGAGCTCCTGGACGAAGGATACTGTATAAAAATTATGGACATACTCATATTGAGTGTTTCTCAGATGCAGATTAGGCGGGGTCCAAGATTGACCGAAGATCCACTACTGGCTACTGTGTTTTTGTTGGAGGAAATTTGATCTCATGGAAAAGTAAAAAACAAAATGTTATATCACGATTCAGTGCATAATCGGAATATAGAGCCATGACACAGTCTGTGTATGAGATCATGTGGATATATCAACTCTTAAATGAAATAGGCCTTAAAACCTCAATACCATCAAAATTGTGGTGTGATAACCAAGTTGCTCTCTATATCATTTGTAATATTGTGTTTCATGAACAAACTAAGCATATTGAGATTGATTGTCACTTCGTTCGTGAAAAGGTGTAGCAAAATTTGATTTCTACAGGTCGTGTGAAAACTGAAAAACAATTAGGAGATATTTTCACAAAGGCTCTCAATGGTGCTCGGGTCAATTATATTTGTAACAAGCTGGGCATGATTAACATCTATAATCTAACTTGAGGGGGAGTATTACAGCTGTAGATATTGTAGATAGCTTAATTAGAGGATTCCTAATAAGGAAATCTTCCTAATTAGTAGATCACTAACTTGTATATATATGTACTTGTTCATATGAATTAAAATACTAAGAATTCCAGCTCTAAGTTACAATCATTATATTTCTTTCAACTGCAAAAATTCAAAAGTACTACCAAAACACACTTGATTCCTGTTCTAGTTTGTATCAATTGTGTTCTAGTACATCAGTTGAGAATTCTCTTTACAGTTTCCAATAAGCCAAAAATTAAGGACATCACTTGACAAAGGACTTAGACTTAACTAACCAACAAATTTTCCAAGGTACAGCAAAATGATTGCAAAATTTCAATCTTTTTTCCTCTTTGGCTGCTGTCCATGGACCAATTATTTAATAAGAGTACATGTGCAAACATAGGCCTAGCATTATATTCTAATTAAGCCATTAAACAAAAACGCTTCCATAGGTGTCAACTATTCTAAATGAGACTCCATATATAATGAAGTAACCGAATGGTTTGGTTTTCTAGAATGATCCAAATTACAAAAGTTTCAAAACCATGCAGAACATCTAATATTAATATCCTATGCACAGCTTTGATGTTAGCACATGGCACTGAAAAGTGCCTTCACCATTCCTGACAGGACATTATTCAGATATAACAACCTAATATCCATATATAACATTCACTGGCCTCAACCATGAGAAACGCATAAAAATGCTATAAAAAAATGTGGCTATTGAAATGAATTAACTGGGCACACATGGCTCTTACCCTTTTAATCTCTGCTACTGACACACAGGTCATATGGGAGGGAAGCTCCTCCTTCTCCAAGTCCTATACAATGGCATGAAAGAGAAGATGAATTTTTTATGAAATGATCAACAAGTCAAGAGATATCACATAGATAGGGATGACACGTATACCAGTTCGCCAATTAAGACAACATTCTCTCCACGAATTACATATAGACCTAAGGGGATGTCACAATAAAGATCTCCAACTATAACTCGTTCACATGCACCTTCAAGAACAACATTAGCTGTGCATAGGAAAGAGAATTTCCATCAGCAATTAAGGTTCAAAAGAAGGGAAACAAATAAAAGTAATAGAAAACATAGTTTATAGCTTGAAATGGATTTACTACCAAATTGGTCAAAAGATCGTAGAATCCCCAGGAGTTTTCGACCATCTCGCAGCAAGACTAGAAGTTTTTCTGCAAACGGGATAAAACTGAGGAGTCAAATGTCTAGTATTAAGGGGACAGTCTTGTGTCAATAAACATGCAATTCTCAAGTAGATTGGAAAATTTATGACGTCATTACTAGTGTTAACAATTGAAAGAGGCCCTTGGACTCTTTAAAGCCAAAAACATTCAGCATTTCCATAAAGATGTAGAAGAACACTAGCAAAACAAAGAGCCTTAGTGTAAAAACAAGGCTTGGGCAATTAGATACCTATGGTCATCCTCCTATTTATTTTATCATACAGACATGTTGATCTACTAGTTTCCAGAAAAAGATTTTTTCTTTGACAAATACTTGACCTCCACTCTATCATCATTTAAAGCACCCAAGAAAATCATTGTGCTCATACCCAAATTTAGCATGAAGTATAACAATACTACAGCACCGGGTTCAAATCACTGTTCACTTTCCTTGCGGCCATCTAGATACTAACAATCCAATGTAAAGTTATCATATCAAGATGTCTGTATGGAAATGCTGAACAAGGAAAGTGAAAATTGATGGCCAACATTTTGATTACATTCTTCAACTAGTAACATAGAAGACCCAAGCACAGAGATGCGTAAAGGAAACTCTAATTTCTAAATCAAACAGTAAACACAAAAAACACAGAATTATCAGCAAACCCATTATCTCAAACTCAACAAAGCAATTAGGAAATCCCAGAAGATACAAAATTTATGGGTTTAATACAAAATCATCAAGCAGCCCAATTGCATCAACTTCCCCTTTCTACCTCAGAAGATATATAAACACACACACACACACACACAAAACAAAGAGACACAGAGAGAGAGATTACTATCAAGATAGCTAGCAAGCGAAGTGGAGAGGAAAATATCATCTGGGCCAGCCCACGACATCGAGATCACTTCTGTTTCCTACTTCAAATATCAACCCAACCAGTGGCATTGGCTTCTTAAACAAAACCTCCACAATAACAACCCCCCACCCCCACCAATTTTTTTTTTTAATAATCAGAGCCAAATTTATGAGACCTTTTTAATTAAGAGAGTTAGGTTTGCAACTTTTGACAAATTGCCTTTGTATAAAGATATCAGCTTTCCTCCTTTTCTTATTTATTGTTGTCTCTGTGACAGTTAAATCCAATAAAGTTTAAAACTTTAAACCCATCCCTTTGACCTTTGATTAGGGATTTGAGATTTTAAAAGCTGTAATTATGTCATATTAAGTTATGAACCGTTGGATTGCTTTGGAATCATTGGATTGTGTGCCTCAGATCAGATGAGATCTGCTCTCTGTTTAGATAATTAATTTTTGCTGTTAATTTATGATTATTATTATCAGGCACTGTGAATTTGTCAATAATATTTTGACACGTGTCAGATTATATATATATATATATATAATAATAATAAATTGGGTGAGGACAAAAGCGAGTGGGTCTTTGAAGGAACATTTGGGTACCACACATAT
The DNA here is from genome assembly GCA_949750685.1 of Vernicia montana. Lineage (NCBI taxonomy): Eukaryota > Viridiplantae > Streptophyta > Magnoliopsida > Malpighiales > Euphorbiaceae > Vernicia > Vernicia montana. The sequence continues at coordinate 17,341 of CATKHJ010501013.1, forward strand.
GGGATGTTTGAAATTTTTTATGGTTGATTTTGTAGATTGTACTTTGTTTAATATTTCATTTGGCGAAAAAAAAAAAAAAAAAAAAAAAAACTTTGTTTAATATCCTAAGATTAGATATTAGACATTAGGATTGCAAAATGACATTGACATGGTCTAGTTCTTGTCAAGAGCAGACAAAACCATGCTATGTTCAAGCATTTGCATTTACAACTATATATGTTGTGACAATAAACTTATACAAAATATTTATCTTATAAATTATTACATGCATTCATTGAAATTAAATTTGTCTTAATTGATGACATAATATATAGATTATAACCCAAATATTTTCTTAAAATTAAAAAAAAAAAAAGCCAAACATATGTATTAAGATAAGTCAATTTTTTTATTATAAGATATTTAATCTCATTTATATATTTTTTTTTATGTCAAAAAAAAAAAAAAAAAAACAAACTACACTTGATCTTAGCCAAAAAAAATAATAAACAAAAAATAATCTCTCTTTCTTTTTTTTTTTTAATGTCTCTCTAAAACATTTTCTCCTCTTCTCTCTAAGGTTTCTGTACCCTTCATTAGAATTTGTTTTGAGGCTCCACTCCAGTGGCCGAGGCCAATAGAAGAGGTGCTTCTTTTTCCTTATTCTTGTTTTCTCTCTTTTTTTGTTCAAGAATAATTTGCCTAGGGTTTGTGGATCCTTTTTGCCTCCCACTCTTGTTAGGTTTTCTTATTTTGATTATATGTGTACTTTGTCTCCGATCTAAACTTCTGGCGTCGCTTTTGTTTTGGTGATATGGATTTACAACCATCTTTATATCTTCAGTTGTATATGGATGGATGGGGGTGGGATGATTTCCATATTTGGGCAACTGGTGTAAGAGCTCTCCAGTTCAATAGTCTTTACTCTTCGTTGACATCCTCAGCCACGAACGACGATTCTCCTTCTTTCCGCTAGATCTGCTTACTTTTGGTGGATCCATGTAAATCTTGGTTTTTTTAATAGTTTTTTAGATCTGAGAAAGGTTTGTCTAGGTTCCAAATGTACAAGATTTTTCGGATGGGTTCAATAGCGGTCTTGCTCCTTAGAGTGCTTCTCCTCCTACCTTGGTTGCCGGAGGCACTAAAGCTAGAGCTAGTAAAAGGCTCGGGAAAGGAGATAGCAGTGCAAGGGCTGTTCGGGAAATTCACAATCTATGTTGGCATTTGGACCATATTTATACCAAACACTATTTTGGTTGTCTGGGTGTTATTGGGCTTAAAGCCTACTGTTAAAAACCCTTTGATAGGTCTATCTGTTATTGACTATAAGCCATTGATTGTGTTCTCTTGATGTGCTTATCCAAGCTTTGTAACTTTAAATTATACTATTCTAAGCTTTAAGACCTTTTTATGAAATAAAAACTATTAAATTTGGCAAAATAATAATAATAATAATAATAATAACAAACAAAAAATAAAAAGTTTGAATTCTAATGAAATCAATAAATTAGGATTACAAATGTTTGATGGTTTGATATTATTAATTTTTTTTTTTTTTTTTATGTCTTTTAGATTTTCTAATAACATAAAAGAAGCAGTGCATTTTATCCTCCAAAAAAAATCTAATTATATAATAAGGAATAAGTATTATATTAAGTATTATATTTACACTCTCTTTTTTTCCCGCAATTTTCACTATTAATAACAAAGAAAGGAATGTCTCAAAGATATATCAGATTGCCCTAGTCATCCCTTCTTCTCATTTTCTCTCTAGTTTTCCCTTAAATTTTATTTATTAAACTACCACCAATCTTCTCTTTTAATATGCGAAATCAATAAATTAGGATTACAGATGTTTGATGGTTTGATATTATTATTATTATTTTTTATGTCTTTTAGCTTTCTAAAATCATAAAAGAAGCAGTGCATTTTATCCCCTAAAAAAATCTAATTATATAATAAGGAATAAGTATTATATTTACACTTTTTTTCCCCCCGCAATTTTCACTATTAATAACAAAGAAAGAAATGTCTCAAAGATATATCAGATTACCCTAGCCGTCCCTGCTTCTCATTTTCTCTTTAGTTCTCTCTTAAGTTTTATTTTTGAATTACCACCAATCTTCTCTTTTGATCGGCAGTGGTTACAATATCTTATATTAGATTTGATATAGATAGTCTCATGTCTACTATTATTGTCACATTCACCACCAGTTTCACTTATTCGTTCTCTACTAATGCGTCCTCATTTACCGTCGTTCGAAACTCCTTCTTCTCGATCTCGTTATCTGTCTTTTTGCTTTCGCCATCGCCTTTCCATCTTTGTTTTTACCATATATTTGTAAGTGGATTTGTGCTTACTGCTGTTACAGTGATACTTTTCATTTTTATTATTTTGTATTAGATTGCATTTTATTTTATTTTTTATGTTATTTTGTCTTTTCTTATTGGAAGTTTTGTTATGTCTTCCTTTATTGGAAGTTGTTGTTTTTTTTTTTATGAGTATAGTAGTATGTTTATGCACTATTGCGTTTCAGATGCTCGCAAAGAAGACAATGGTTTATCATATTGTTCCATTATTATAGTTGCAATTTTTCAAAATCAACTATATATGGCAGTTGAATGTTCTGTTGAATATTTGCGATCTGCAAATCAGTTTGCTCTTATTAGGGTAATTGATTCTATATTAAGTTTTTTTTTATATTAAAATTTGTATTTAGCCACTGAAGATTAATAAAATTTAAATTTATTTATAAAAAAAAAGAAAGAAATCAATTTATATTTCTTTAAATTTATGTAAAATTATATTCATTCATTTACTCAAATTATTAATGGAGAATAATTTAAGAATACATGAATTATGAGATAGAAACTCTAAAAAAATAGAAGTGGGGATGGATTAGGTCTCTAACATGAAAAAACCACTATTAATCATTGAAAATGAAAAATTAGTGGAATTATTGAGTAGGACTAGAATAAGTGAGGGTCCTACTCAATAATTTTTTTTTATCAACAGTAGCACAATTAGGGGTGGCTCCATCAAGAGCAATCTAAACATCAAAATTATGGTTTGGCTTAAAAACACAATGAAAGTAAAAGATTCTTCATGTCATCCAAAGGTGGGGACTGGGGAGGGATAGAAATAGAGATCAACAGTATATTTGCCATCATCTTAAACCTTGTTAAGAAAAATAGTATATAAATTCCCAAAAAACTTAAAAAAAAAAAAAAACTAATCCTATTGCTAATTATGAAAAAATGGAAGAAATTAAAATAGAAAAATGGGGTGGTGTTCTTGTGCTAGCATCATGCGCCAACCATTTCATTAGGTGTCAAAGGCATTGAATATACACACTTTCAGTGATTGGACCATATTTGATCATTATTCATTCCTGGATTTATTGATGAAGAATGAATCATAGCTTTTGCTTCAATGATTTCATCTCAGTGCATGTGCATCCAACACATAGAAGCATAATATTAATTATCTGCAAAATAGTTTAGCTTAATATCAAAATTGGATCAATTAAAACATATATATGATTATTTATGATAATATCAAAAGTTAAGAAACAAGAATATCTTTGTTACCATGTAATCAAGGCAGAGGCAGTGGCAATTTAATTATATCTCCAAAACTATATCTGCAATTGAAAATTGGTATTAAAAAAAATTAGATTATTATTATTATCATCATCATTATATTTAATTTTACAGTTCAGAACCCATAAAAACTTACATTCAGAATCTGTCTTAACCCATTTACTTCCCTTATCATCCTTTTGATTTATTTCATCATCTTCATTTGCAATTGCTGACCTACTAGGCTTTTGTTTATTCTCCAAGTATTTCTTGGTAGAAAAAGCTGAACTTGGATTTTGGGGATATATCTTCTTGTGAAGTATTGCCCTCAATATCTGCATATAGATAGTGCAGTTATACATATAAAATGATTTTTTGCATCTGAAGGGCCAGAGCTATATAACTTCAGGCCAGTTTATCCATTACCAGTTCAAGGGTGCACTCTCACGCTCACGCTCGGCCAGTATATTTGGAAATTACCTTCCAAATACTGACTTCAAAAATTCACTTTGCTAACTGAACCGACTCTTAGGATTCATTTTAAATTATTATAATTGCTGTTGTACAAATATACATAATGTGTATGTATGTACCTTTTCCATTCTGGACTCTGGGACCTGATCTCTTAGACAAGGGGTAGGTGTAAATCCACCTCTGCAAATTAGCATCTTCTTCAAAAGATATGACAAGGACTTTTTGTTAATTGTACTACCTAGTGCTGTCCCTTTGCCAAGAACTACACTGGTGCTATCCTGAAGATGGTAATCTCTGTCATTTGAATCAACAGAACACACATTATCATCATTTGTTCTGTCATCTTCTGAGCTTGGATTGCCATCTAATGTGATTTTATCAGTTTGATCTGATTCTGTACCATCAGAATTTGATCCAACTTGTTTATGCAATAATAAGTTTATCTCATTTTGAAGTTTTTCTACTTCTTCAAGTGTAAGTTGTTGCAGATGATATTGGGATAGATTTTCTTGAACAGAGTTATTATTCTTGGAATCTTCTTTCATATCTTTGTTTCCAAATGTACCGATTGCAAGTAATCCATGAGGCCAATCACTGAATTCTTCGTTCCGATTAGGTTCTTGCTGTCTATGATCTGTTCAAGAAACATTGATTAGAATTTTAGATTCTTGGTCTAAACTAATTATGACTAGTTGATGATCATACCAAACAGAGAGAGACTAACAAGTCACCAATGAATTTTGGGTCAATAGTACTGGAGTTGTCTCCAGAATTGTGAGGGTGTGTGTTAGAACTCAGTAAGAGCCTAATTAATAAAATAAAATTAAAAAAAAAAGGGAAAGAGTAACAAAGTCCTAAATTCATATCCATTAGAAAGAGAGCTTACTATTAACTGAAATAAAATTCTGCTTCTTGGTGCCAAGTCTGCCATTGAGTTTGTTTTGCATCCAACCAAATATCTGCAATTATTGGATACATAATTAATTAATTATCTTGAACAAAATTGTTAATAACAGGAAACAAATTTCTCTTACCTTCATTTGGTGTTGAATTAGTAAGAATAGTAGAGAGTTAGAAGTGGTGAAGGTGGGCTTACAGAAAAACAAGTATTGTTGTGTAAACAGATCCCAGAAGCCAGTAAGAAAGTTGGAAGCAGTGAGTTATATAGAGTTAAGGCATTGATAAATTCCATAGACAAGCTGGTAAGTGCCAATGCTATTGGTTCAAGTTCCCAAAATACTTGACTTTTGCCGCCTTTTCTCTCTCTCAATGTGCCTCATCTATTTGTCACCTTTGCTCAATTGCTCCTACTACTATGTCTTTTTCCCTCTATTTTGTTGCATTTGATTATTTCCACATGAACACAATTTTGAATACTGCATTATATGCTCATATACACTCCTTATGTTACTTTTTATCTGTGCTTTTATAAAACTTGTTTTTTTTTTTTTTTTTCACATTCTATTGCTTAGAAAAATTGAATGGCAATTTAATTGTTTTCTTAATCCTTGTACAATTACCACATAATATTTACAAGTCAACAAATTACCTTAAATCTAAGTCAATTTTTACATATTATATACCCCGACCATCTAGATAAAAGATAAAAAATGTTTTCATATTTTTGTCATTTTTTAAGATAGTAAAATTGCAAGTTCGAATTTTAATCAAACCTAAATGAACAAAAAAAAAAAAAATTGTAAGAAATTCACAAATAAAGAAAATATCTGAGTTATAATTTGACGCCAAGATTTGAATCTTGATAGCAGGGAAGCAAATTTTGCTAAATTTTGTAAAGGATGCACTTAGTGTAATAGATCACTCAGTAAAACAGAATTAACTTGACCTTCTTGAAAAGGTGTATATTATTTTTGTATTCCTTCTTGGAAATTTCTAGCATGTCCAGGCTGCAGGATAGGGAGATAATAGACCATGTTCCCGTGGGGATGTCCCTTACTAACCGGACCACCGGCCACCTCCTGCATCTCTCACCACCACCACCAATCAACTCAATTTTTCCACCATCTTCCCCACAAAATCCTCCAAGCTTGCTATATATATATATTTTCCTCTTCCCCTCCTAGTTCCCACCTCATAGTTGTGCAAATATGACGCATTGAGGAAGTGAGGGAAATAAGGCTAGAACATATTTAGACCTTAAACAACCTTTGAGTGCACAAGAAAAATAATTTATGGAGTCCACTAGGAATAAAAGAAAACATAAACTAGGGCAATTTACTAATATATGCAAAATCTAGAAAATATTTACCTATATATGCCGGTTTTCAAAATATTTTCGAAGATATGCCATTTTTTTATCAAAGGACATACAATCCGGTATTCAAACACCCGGATTTTTGTTTCAATAGAATCCGGTATTTTTATTCCCGGATTTGACTACCACATATGCATAAATCCGGTAGTTTAAATACCGGATTTGTACTTAATGGTGGCAGATGAATCTCTTAATCCAGTACTTTGAGTACCGGATTAAGATATTCGTGCACTGATGGGACTCTGCATGCAGACGCATGCAGAGTCAATTCGGCACTATAAGTGCCGAATTTGTGTGTGTCGTTGGATCGTAACGGATCCAACGGCTGGGGACATTGAAGGGATAATTTAAAACCTGCCAATCGCCATTTTAAATTATCTCAGCTCTCTCCTCTTACTCTCAGCCCTCTCATAAGCTCTCCCACCTTTCATTTTTTACAGCATCCATTTTCTATCCTCAGCAACAATTTTTTTTTTTCCATTGAAATCATTATAATTTTGGAAGAAATAATACTTCAAAAAAGGTAAGGTATTTTATTTTACAAATTAATTTTAATTTTAAAAATAATTTATATATTTATTTAAATTATCTAACTTTTATTTTTATTTTTTCTAACTTTTATTTTTA
>CATKHJ010501063.1:0-17876 GCA_949750685.1 Vernicia montana
AAACCTATTGATAAGAATATGTTAACGGGTGCGTGTCTAAATACAATTAATTATTAATTAAATTAACCATTATAGATAGTTTAATATAAACATAGTTTTTAAAAAGTTTAAAAAGTTCTATTTTTTCTTCTTTTAAATAGAATATATAATTTATATACATAAAAAATTATATAGAATTATCATATAAATTTTAAATTAATTATTTTTAATTGACTAATCATATGTGTGTTTGTTTTTTTTTTTTATATTATTAATGTAGCTTTATTTTTTTATAATTGCAATAAAAGGTTTGTTTTATTACAAATCTCACATTTTAATTTTTATTATTTAAACTTCTTAATGTCAATAATATTTTATATAACATTAAGAAGTTAAAATAACCTAAAAATAAGAATTATTATAATGTGATATATAAGCACACATTCAGATAATGCAATCAAACAATAAATTTTCTAATATCTATGGTTTTAAGTCATGCTCGATGAGTGAATATTTGGAATGATCATTCTGATGGGATTTTGTCTATTTTGTAAAGTGACAAAGAAGGTGTGAGATGGCCAATTAGAGTTCCTATCAGATGGAAGTTAATGGCAGTTGAGTGTTCTTATGTTTTCCTGGGTATTTTCCTTTCTTTGTAGCTAAAAAAAAAATAATCTTATTAATTAATTATTTAACAATCTTACTTAATAAAATATATATTAGAAATCAATGAAAATCTATTAATATCTATAAAAGTCTATCAATATCTATAAAAGTTTTTTAAAATAAAGTCTTTAAAAGTCATTCATAATTTTATAAACTCCACATAAGTCATTAAAAATCCATAAACTCTGCAAAAGTCATTCAATTAAAAAAAGTCTATAAAAATTTTAATTGAATACACCCTTATCTAAAAATTCCTAACGTTATAAAATGAGCTACATCCATGTATCTCTCCGACATGTAGGCCTTTAATAATTTGGCTTAATTACCAAAAAAACCTTAAATTTTAGCATTTTTTGGAATTTTATCACCAACTTTTTTTAACAATTTCATATAGAAACCTTTAAATTTTTACAATTCTATCTCCGATCCAATTTGAGGTGAAATTAAGCCTAACTTAGAGTTATAAAATAGGCCTAATTAAGACAAGCAATTGAACAAAAACAGAAAGAAAGAGTGAAAAGCATTTGCTATTATATGGATCCTGAAGTCCAGATGTTGTTACTTGTTATAGTGATGTGAAGGTGCTGAAGAAACAATGGCTTGAAAAGTTCCATTTTGCTATAACATAGACTCTCCTGTTATTGCAAATACCCAAACATGAAAACATCCTTACATTCTGTTGCAATATTCATGCACATACAGTATATTTGTTGCACTTGTAGTCCTAATCATTGTCAAAGTTCATTTTCAAATTGTTAGGTAATTGAGTCTATTTTTTGGTATTGAAGTTGAAACCTTTTTTTTTTTTTTTTTTTGGCAGAAAATACTAATTCAGATATTATTGAAAAAACATTTCAATATAATATTTTTCTTAACAACACTTCAAATAACAATGTGAAATAAGTCATTTCTCAGCAAAAGAAAAGGTAAAATTAACTTAATTCATTCTTGGGCCCAAACTAGTTCTCAATTTAGCCACTCTATACTCATTTTGCAATTCTGTTGATAGGGAAAAAAATCCTAGAAAAAGAAATGCAATTCTGTTGTTCTTTCACATTTATACAGATTGAACAACAATATTTATCCTGCAAGACATTGACCCCAGCTAATTGGCCTTGTAATACCATTTTCACAGAAGGATTGAACAGAATCAACCAGATATTTTATAAACATGATTGTGTATCTAAAATTGCTGGGTTTCCCAGACAATGACTATTCCATTGTCACGAAGCAACAATTTCTTGACAAATAGAGAACTATAAGAGAAACAAGTATGCAGGAATAAATTTGCAGAAAGTATGAATCAAAATTCAAACTTATACAGGCATTGAGAGGCAATGCATGCATTTAATCAAATATTATGTATGTACAAAGACAAAGAGCATAAAACAATATTTACATATTTACGATTGTAGTCGTGGACCTAAAACCAATAATGTTCTTGACCCTTGCGGTATTCCAGTTCAGAGACTATGGATGTTTTTAGATGCTAGGAAACTTAACCTTGGCTGGATATGAAGTGCAGTGATAAGATTACCTTACAGTGGTGGTAGGAACGCCTTCTTTGAAAAGAATATTTGCAACTGGTGAAGGAAGCCAAGCTGCATTACCACCAGCTTGGCCATCCTGATGATGGCCATCACCAGACCTTCGGCCCTTTCTCAGTTTTGTGCTTACTGTTCGTCCCACAGAAATGGTGAGCTTCATGGAAGTAAATAAACCCAATGCAATTGCAAGGGGCCTTACAGCCCAGTGAAAATCCTCAATGTGCTGATATTTCTCCACCACTCCAGGACAAGTATCGAAAGACACTAGTTCCACTTCAGCTGGATCAGCTAGGAAGCTATTGGATTCATCTCCAAACACAAGCCTTCCTGGGAATCCCACATCAAGACACCCATTTGGAAAGACTTGTGAAATTCTCCCAGTGGCCCATCCTACTCTTTTACGAGGCCACTCAAACCGGGGAGTTACCACATCAGCCTTCAGCCTCACAAATTGCCCCACACAAAAAGCTTTAGCCATTTGAAGCTCTGAACAGCTTCCCATCCAGAGAGTCTCTAACCCAACAAAACCAACTGCCACATCTCCATCACGCTGCACAGAGTGTAGAATTCCCACAGGAGAATGCTTGCTGTGTTTTTCCTTCAGACGCACCCAGTCTCCCACTGCAAAGCCAGATGTAACCCTCTCAAGTGTTGACTTTTGTACTCTCAGAGGGTTGTGCATTCCAGCAATTTTCACCAGCACAAAACCGTTTCTATCAGTGTCACTATCCAGACCAACCACAGTTCCCTTAGGGACATCCATGTTTTGAGGTTTGCATGCATTCAGTGGTTTTCTTGAGCGAACTGGGTCGCCCACTTGGAGATGATCTTTGGAGAGATACCATGCAGAATAGCCACCAAAGCTTGATTTTTCAGCAGGGGCTCTGTTTTCAAGACCAACCCATCCTCCATCACTATTTACAGCATGTTGTGAGCTGCAAATGCAAAATGTAATTTATCAAAATGCAAACTAAAAGAAAAGGACATGGAAAGAATAGAGTGAGAGAGAGAGAGAGAGAAGTAAACAAATTAAATTTTCCTAGCACGGTGCTACAGTTTAATGAAGCTATAAACATGCAATAAAGTGGCACACGATCTCTGTTAACAGTTTAAAAACATATTCTAATGTTTTTACTGCTAATTACAATTTAAACAATGACCAGGTTACTGAGATCAAGAGGCCTAATTATAGAAGCAAGTCTATCATCTACAACCATCTAAATAATCATGTGTAATTGCTGCAATGAAATAACAATTTATTGAATCTTACTTGAATCCAATACAAAAAAGAAAATGCAACTTTAATCCAAACCAATTGCACTCAATTGGGAAAATGCAGGTTTTAAATTGGAGATAACAAGGCATTTGAGGGAATGGGGAAAAAGAGTAAATCTAGAAAGATTATTTTGAATCTATTGCCAATACTTTCTGAAGAATTAGTTCCATGCATCTGATGAACTGCATTTGGAGGGGAGAGGTCTCTAAACAATTTTAATAATGTGGAAGCATTAAGTCAGACACTGCACAAAATCAAGGAAGACAGTGACACATCAATTCTTAAGATCCTGTTACAACAAGATTAGACTAATGATAAGACTAATCTCTTTAAGCAAACTGTAACCAAAAGCAACAAAAAGGAAATACCTTTGAAATGCACTTATAATATCTTCCATTAAAGGTCGATTCCGAAGATCATACTCAAAGCAGCCCTTAATAACATTCTCCACAGCAGGAGGCAGACCACTTGGAATCTGAGGTTTTTCTTTCTTGATCACAACTGACTGATATATTTCTTCAATTGATTTCCCAAACCAAGGCTGGACACCAGTCAACATCTCCACCATGCTACAACCAAATCCCCACGAATCTGTCTCAAAGGACATAGGACCTCGCACGTCTGGTTCCCACTGTTCTGGGGCCATATAATTTGGCGTTCCAAGTCTTAAAGTCATCTCAGAATTCAGCAATGGAATCCCAAGTAGTAGATAAGAGATACCGAAATCTCCAAGAACTGCTTGATCATGTTCATTAAGAAGGAAGTTGGAAGGCTTAAGGTTCAGTACCAGTAATCCAATTGAGTGCAACTCTTGGATTCCATATGCCAAATCTATCCCATACCTGTAAACATCAGCAACTTCTGAGGATAGGAATCATTCTATCCATGCTAATTGGGTCTAATGCAAAAGAAATAAAAGCCCAAAACCATCACCTCAAAATGTCTGGCAATGGAAGCTTGCCCCCTTTCAACAAAGCTATCCGATCAGCAACTGATCCTTCATAAAATTTCATAGCGATACAGATCTTCCACATAAAAAACAAACTAGTATCATAATATAATTTTGAGAGCTCTTAAGGAAAAAAGACTGCAGATATCAAAAGTGTAAAGAAAAACACCACTGCTGAGATTGAAACCATAGATTACCAATGAAAAAGAGACAAAATTTACTGGTAAGGAAGTCACCTGTCCATTCATAACCGATACACCATGCAACCAACCAACACCTAGGATTTCTCGGCACTTCAAAAATAACTTTTCAAACTTGTATACAAATGTTTGTGTGAGGTCCTCCTTCAATGGATGCAAAATCTTTACAGCCACTTCATGATACTCATCAAAATCATCAGCTGACTGATGATGTGTTGCTAACCAAACATCACCAAAGATCCCACGTCCAATCCTGTGCTTTAGTTTCAATTCAGCTGCTTCAATGCATGGTGAAATCTGGGTAGGTGTTGCAACAACCGTTCTTAGGTGGTCAGGATCTCCTTCAAAAAGCTCATATTCAAAGGAAGTAGCTGGCTCAGGAACTTTAATCTTTTCAGCCATTTCTTCTGGTATTTGAGAAAGAATGATCATGTGAACAAGAATTCATTAATATTCCTAATAATGCTATGAAGAATATCCTATTAATGGTCTATATTTTGTCCTTAACAAATTTAGAAACCAACCATTGAGATTTGGGTCTGTTTGAGTTATTGTTGAGAAATGCAAATTAAAATTTCTTTTAGGATCAATTTCACATATTCTAATGATAAAAATTTCAAAACAACTAAACAATACCTCTAAACTGCATACTGCATACAATTCTGCATTTTTGGAAAAAAAGTTTCAACCTTTTACGTATATGCAGAACTTTCCTCAATTCCCATATTACCTCCATCAACATAGTGCAAAAAGATCTATTATTTCATGCTCAAATAAAAAGGGCTACATAAAATAAGTAAAAGAACAAAACCAAAGAATTGAGCCTGTTGTTTATGATCTGATCTTCATCAAATTTCTTCAAAAACACCAACTGATCAAAGATATTTTCAATCAATACTATACTAAGTACACATGATCACACATATACTAAGTACATAAACAAACGATGTATACACACAGAAAACAATATACACATATATATAAAGAGAATTTAATGTCTAGAATTACCCTGTTTGGCTGGTACGAAAATAAAGAAGAAAGAAAATTATTCAAGCGCAGAATCTGAATCAGGATCGATTAAGAATGTTTAAAAATATGAACTTTTTTAAAAAATAATTTTCATTCTCTTTTTGCTTCATTTTCTCGGGAACCAAACGAGGACAAAATTGTATAGAGGAAGAGTATCGGCTTACCAGTGGAGAGAGAATTTTTTGGAACGCCCAATCAAAATCCAAAATTTAAAAAAAAAAAAAAAATCTGATATATTTTGATTCAGTAACCTCTGGGAAGATAGAAAATTCTGAGATGCCTTTGTTACATGCTTGCCACGTCATCACGCAACACAAAGATCTGACGGCTGCCGCGTACGTTGAAGTTACTGGCAGGTAATCGTGTAATCGTGGCCGTTTTACTCATTTAAAATCTAATAAATAAATAAAATCTAAATTCACAATTAAATTTATTCTTTTTCTATAGAGAAATTAAATTTATTGCTTAAAATTATTGATTAGAGTTTATTGAAAACATATTTTTGCTAATTAATTAAATTAAGAAAAGATAATTGAAATTAAGAGATTAATTTAATTGGTATATATAATTTAGACCCGTTTGCTATGCTGAAAAATGTCTTTTAAGAAAAATATTTTAAAGACTAATTTTTTTATAATATTAAAATTAGTTAAAAATATTAAAAAATTCAATTTATAAAACTATAAATATATTTAAACTTATAGAAATTTCATATTTTGAAATTTTAATGTGAAATATGAGGAAAAAAACATAAAAATAATAAATTGCGATGGCTCTTAGTAGGATTAAGTGCGAATATTAAAAGTTTTGAATTGAACCGAATAATCGGATCGAAAATATTCAGAACCGGACCGAATTATTGACTTTTTGACTTTTCTAAAACCGAATTGGACCGAGTGAAATGTTTTGATATAGTTCTGGATATTAACGTATATCTAGACTGAGAATCGAACCAAATTGTACCAAATTAAATTGGATCGAAATAATCAAAATTTTTTAGTTTTTTATTTATAATATATAAGTAATGGTAATTGAATAATGTATAGATAATACAAAAATTAAAAAATTATACATGACATTATACCAACCATTAAATTATATCCATATTATATCAAAAGAAAATTTAGATAAATTATAAATGTATATACCTCAATTCAATTTAATATAATTATTGATATTTATATAACTTATTTAAATATTAGGTTCATTAAATTTGTATTAATGAAAAATTAATAATATAATATGGATTAAGTTTTAATAATACTAAAATATAATCACATATTACAATTAAACATTTTAAATTCACTATATATATGATTAAAAAAAACTTTTAATATATCTTATAATTAATCAATGAATAATAATAAGAAAATATTATGTATTAGTATATAAGTCCAGTAATATTGTCATTTTAATTGTAATTATATTTATGTGATACTAATAAGGTTTTAGATTAAAATTTTATTAGTATCTAGTACTCTAATTTTTAAAAATATTTTTTTATTAATTAACATTTATGGAATACATTATCAATAAGAAATTATTTGTAATAGACAAATAATTTATATAAAAAGTTAGAAAGTGATTATAACTTATAAGAAATTATTTATTAGTTTTAAGTAGTATATAAGTCAATATTAAAATTATTTGAATTAAGTAAAATATTAATATAAGTATATTTATATATTTTTATAATAATTATATTTTTTCTTGTTTAAAATCATTAATAAATTATGGGTTTTGATTGTTTTTGTTCATATAAATTAACAAATTACATATTTTTTTTTCTTTTTTTTTTCAAAATCTCCGAATATCCTTATTGCATTAGATTGAATCGGATCGGAATCGAAATATCCGATCTCCGAATTGTATTGTTCCGAAATTTTCGGGACAATATAATACGAAGATTTTTTTTTTAGTTTCGATTCCGGTTCTCTATAAATCAAAATCTCCGAAATTTAATCTAATTCTAAAAATTTTCAAATTTCTAAATTAAATTGAATCGTGCTCAGTCCTAGCTCTTAGTGGTCGCAGCGAATGAATTCAGGAATGTGTATTCATATACTTTCCTTTAATTGTAATTAGTTTGTCAAAAATGGAGCATATAATAATTTGACTTTTGCACAACAAAATTAATATACTTTCATTTTTAAATTAAGATACTAATCAGTATATGTTAATGGAACTGATTTTAAGTATGAGTTAAGCATTTAATTAATCAAATTAAATTTTTTAATACCTCCAAAATTTGAACTGATTTTGGTATAAGATTGAACATAATTAAAATAAAATATTTGGTTATTCAATTTATAATGTGTATATTTAGTAATTTACGAGTCATAATAAAAATATATAATTCTAATTGTCTAGACGAACTAATAATTTTGCAATTTGCATAACAGAAGTGGGGCAAAATTTTTATATCTAGATAGATGATACAAATTTCTGTATGAAAGGTCCATGGGTGAAAATTCTTCTACAAATTGCTTGCTTGACGCTTCTGCAAAGTGTAAACTACAGATCTTGACAAAACTGATGGCTTATATATCTACAAAGCCCTTTCCAAGTTTGATAGCTAAGTTGCTAGAACCTGTGGCTAACTGTTAACCATTAAGCAATATCAGGCCTTTATATTTTTCTGTTTTTCCAAAAAAAAAAAGGTATTTTTAATCAAGCAAAACTGCAAAAATAGAAAACATTATATGACAGAAAAAAACAAGGTGGTGGGGGAAGAGATAAGAGAGCTTCAAGTATTAATATCTAATAGCAACTAATACAATCAAACAAAACTTTTATCTAATTGATTCTGCCTAATCGCCGCCACTGTCTTGTATTAAAAAAATTGCAGCTTCAACTGGCAGTCACAATCACTATATGGAGCTTAAATTCTATCATATAACTGTTAGGCGTTAGCCTTGAAGTTCTATCATCCTTTGTCCACCTCCTAAGCACTGAAAGGCGAACCTTGAAGGCCGACTTTGACCTTTTGACTCTTTTCTTGAAGCACCCTGTAATTTAGAACATGATAGCCATCCTCTCAAGAAGTGAGCTAACTTGAATTCTGACATTGAAGTTTCCTCCTCATCTTCACCATGGTAATTGGAGTTGTAATCTTGGTTTCCATTATTGTCACTGTGATCCAAAGTTGTATCCTGTTCTTTGTCTTTGTGAACATCTCTTGACGATAGCCTTGTACCAAAAGCTATTAGTAATATGAATCAATGTATTAAACATAATAGAAATTTAAAGAAACAGTGCTAAATTATAGTACAAAAATAGGAAATAGAAGGCAGCAGTTTATTGTAATAGGATGCAATAAGGAGAATCAGATTTGAACTTCACAAATTTGGGCAAGTAATATCCAACATAAAATCAGCTATTTAATGGTGTTTATATTGATCTATATATCCTATATTTCAACTGGTTAAATACATTTGGTTATAAGATCAAGGTGCTAATATGCATCATTGAGAAGAGCATTTAGTGCCATGATCCCTACTTCAAAAATAATGCTCAATCTAGATTTCCATTGATAGTAGAGCTACAACAAAATGAGATCAAAACTCGCTGCTAAATACCATAAAGACCAAAAGAAAGAATTTGCT
Organism: Vernicia montana; assembly: GCA_949750685.1. NCBI lineage: Eukaryota > Viridiplantae > Streptophyta > Magnoliopsida > Malpighiales > Euphorbiaceae > Vernicia > Vernicia montana. The sequence continues at coordinate 9,252 of CATKHJ010501063.1, forward strand.
GGTGAAGCATCTTGCAGAGTTTTGCTCTTATTTTTCACTATTACTACCAATGCCTCAACCCACAAGGTCTTGTAGCTGGAAATCCCTTACTTTCTGGCCAGATCAGAACCCCTCCCCCAATTCTCCTCCCCTCTTCTAACTAAGTGAATAATCAGGTGTGTTTATTTAAGTTATTTATGAGTGATTCCCCTGCCATATCAGAAATCTCTACAGAAAGAGTGTGGCAAAGGCAAATGCAGATTAGTGGTCCTTAATGCATCTTTAGCCTGACTGTTAACAGCTCCAATCCAAGATATGTCATGCCTGATGTATAACCACAATAAAGAACCTAGTAGAAATACTCACACTGAGTATGGTTTGCGAGCAGCATGTTGGTTACTAGATCTTCTTTTTGAATTTGAATAGTTGACAGACATATGCCTAACAAATTGAAGCTGCAAGAATCACAATAACAAGGTTTTCTAGCTCAAAAGCAGCTAAAAATGAAGAAATAATCCCAAAATCAGTACAACCATATACCCCAATAGAGAACTAGAAAAGTAAAAATAATGCAATAGAAGCCCGCAATTCACATCTGGACACACAAAATGGGGTTACTACCTTTTCTTTTCTTTTTTCTTTCACGCTCCTTAGATAATAGAATTGAAAAATGAAAGAAACATAGTAGACAAAAGCACTAAAATGAGTTCCAAATAACAATCCATTCACCTACACATTGCCCCCCTCAAGATTTACACGTCTGCATCAATTCAAACATAAAAGAAGCACAAATTTTGGCTCCCCCAATATCGAATAATTATCAACTACTCTACACCAAAGGACAAAGCAATGTGGATGAAGTTGAATGTATCTAGAAGGAGATGGAAAAATTGAATTGCAGGGCTGGTTAGGGAAGACAGTGACTAGAAAATGCAGAACAAAAATGAGAAATAATGCACATTAAGCCCAAAAAAAAAATTAAACTAAATAGGATAAAATCATGGATTGCTATTGCTTTGTTAAAAAAGAAATCATAAAGAAATCCCAGATAGTAAAATACTATTTAAATGCAAAATGTGTGCAATGGTGCTTTTGCTAATGATTAAGCTCATTATCTCATGTCTATATCAAGATATCAACTGAGTCTTTGAAACTACAAATGCTGAAATAAATCAATAAACAAAATATACTGGTGCAAAACCTTATCACCATCATTGATCCCACATTTTTGAATGCAAGCTTTATCATTAATTAGCTTCTGCCCTTCATAGCTCAAGCAAAAATGGCCCCAGACATGCGACCTGAATGCAATATTCACAAACTAACAATATTCAATAAGAACCCCAATGATAACATTATAAATTCAATTTGATTATCGCAATTAAATTTACCCAAATCCAAATAACACAAATAAATCAAATCAGTATTAAAATATTACCATGAAATCTTTTCTTGATCTTCCTTGGGTGATGAAGTAAAAACTTCCTCCACCGCTTGTTTGAGTTCTGCAACTGTGGCATTTCTCCTAACATGAACATCTATTAAAACCAGTTAAATTACCAAAATTATCACATACCCATCAAATTAAATTGCAAACCCATCAACCTGAAACTAAAACTAAACTTCAATTTGACCATGCAAATAAATTAATTAATTACCAAAGAACGAGCCGTCGAGCTTGAGGACAGTGAGCTTGAGGAGTTGTTGTGGTAGCTTATGATATGAATGAGTCCGTACAATGAGATTGTCAATACCATTATCGTCGTTCAGTGTGAGTGGAACGAAGCACCGTCCCTCTATCAGAGACCTTAAATGATAATTTTTATTGTTAGAAAAATTGCCATTATGAGCATAATTTCTCTGTTCTCTACCAAAAATGCTTCGCATAATAGAATACCAGTTAGTTTTCTAGGGTTAGATTTTGATTGAAAAATAGTCAGATTTAGAGAGAGATAGAGAGATGAGAAATTTAAAAGAGAGTGAGAGAGCTTACATGGAGTGGGAGTGTTCTTTGGGAGAAGAAAAGAGGAGAGAAAATGGTGGAGTTTGTTGGTGTTACTTTTTGGTTTGTTTTTTTGGCAGAGGAGACCGTTACTCATGGGATTTCTGTTTTGGGAAATTGAGCTTACTCGCGCTTGGAGTAATACTCGCTTTCACCTATTGACACCTTGAAATATGGGCCGTTGTGGTCTATTATTGATCGGTAAAGACTTTGCTAGTCTTTGTGTATACACCAAATTCAATGAAAAAATTACATTTGAACATTATAGAGTCTTAATATTTTTATACTGAGTAAAATAATTGGTATATTTATAATAAATTTTATATGTCTAGATAAAGTTTAGGGTAAATTGATGCAACTTGAAAATTATTAGCGCGCTTAATACATGTGAAAATAATGTATTTTATACTCACAATTAACTTATTATTGACCTGTTTTTTTTTCACCGCAAGTATATATGAGTGAATTGTAATTAGTAATTTTAAAGAGTAAATGATTGTCGAACTCATATGAAAAATGATTGAGTATAATATTTTGAAAATTTTCTAATATTTAATCAAATGAATTAATAGATTGTTGGTTTGATAGTATTTGTCTAAATCAATAAGTAAATAAACAAATAAATCAATTAATCAATTAAATTGAAATTTAATGGGAAAGGATCTAAAATTTAAATTTCAATTGATTTTTATAACTTGTGAATCATGTATACTTATATGATTGCCAAATAATGTAAGGAATTAAAGATTGTTCTCCCTAATTTAAGTAAAATCCTTTCGCAAGGCAAATCTCACATACCCATATTAATTTAATGCCTACTATCGTGGTCACAAGTATTAATAAAATTCATTTAGATTATTCTTTGGATGAGCGATAAGCATCGTTTAGGCATAACCATATCTCTATGCAGTAACTCTCTTAGATATATCAATCTCATTAATAAATAACTCATTTTCACTTTCGCTACTTTATAGATTATTTTAGATTATGCAAATGGTGGCCAAACATTCACACAACAATGAAGCTCACGATTGATAAATTAATTCTGAGTAAATACATCACAAAAACATAGTATACATAATACCACAAGTAATCAAGTCAATCTACATCTAAATCTTAGTTAGGAATTTTACTCACAACAAAGTAAAAGAAATAAATACTAAATTGCATTGAAATCAATAAAAGTTTCATTACAATAGTATTGAATTGAAATGGGTTTAAGAGTAAACTCAATGAATAAATCTAAATTAAAGCTCCAAGGTAGAGGATGATCTCCTTGAATTCCAAAGTAGAAATTTCTTGTTGATTTTTATTAAACTAACTATCTACTAAAAATGGAAATAAAATTGTTCTAAATCTAAAAAGATTATTTTCATATAATTTCTCTGGAAAAAAAAATTGCCCTAGAGTCAGAGAAAAAAATGAATATATAAGGGGGTCTAAATATGAGTTTCAAGTACAAGATTCCAGATGAGGGACTGCAAGTTTCACGCCAGCGCATGGGCTCGTGCTCCTTCATATCACACAACCTCGTGCTCTTCTTCTAATTTTTGAAATTTAGTCTAAAAACAAATAAAATAAAGACTTGCTTTGAGACCCAACGCCAATATGCTTCGAAACGACCCTCTTGGAAAGCCAAATCAGATTTGAAAATAAGGTAAAGACCCCGACCCATAGATGAAACTGTGTCAAGAACCATAGGTATAAAGGTTTGAATAAGTGTTTTAAAAATTGGACCGGTGATTGAATCGGTTAGGTCATCAGTTCGTGGTTCAATCGGTCGAACCGGTTGAATAAAATCTCTTCATTTCTTTTTTTTTTTCTTTTTGTGTCAAATTTATATTAATAGAGGTTCGACCGGTTAAAATAGATCAAATAGTGGTTTAACCGAAAATTTGATTTTTTTGGTGAACCGAATCGAACTGGCCAGCGGTTCCCAGTTCAACCGGTTGAACCGTCCGGTCTGGTATGATTTTAAAACAGTGGTTTGAACACTACAAAATAACAACTTTGATAAGTTTGAAAGATGGTTCAAGGAGAATCATAATTGGAGAGTAAATTTCACTCAATTGCATTGAATAATCTAAATTGTTCTTTTTACAATAGAAAATAAGCTTATTTATAGGGATTAGACTGCCTAACCAAAATACTATAATGGACTTAACCAAAACAACCCTAATTTAGCTAGAACTAATGAAAATAAGGCATAATTAACGTCCTACACAACCTTGCACGAATTTAGCTTTAAAAGATATAAGTTTGGCCCAAAACTACAAGTAATTATTTTAATAAACTGATTTCATATATCTATGGGCTTAAGTAAAGTAAAACAGGTCCTAAACAAACTTATGAATAAAGTTTAATGAGGAAATTAAACTGTATACGCTTTATTGGCCTAAAATAATATTTATATCCCCTTTTCTTTAAAATTACAATTTTGTTAAACAATTTTTATATTTTTACGCTTTTTTTTTTCTTTTCTATTCTCTACGTTGTACTTTCTCTTAAGTGCGGTTAATTTTTTTTGGCTCTTTTGTAATACCCTAGGTCCTTGACTTGTTTATTATGGGTAAACGAATATGCGACGTAAGTAAATTAGAATGTTAATAAGTTATAAAACTTGAGAACCCTAATAGAAATTGGTATAAGACTCTTTTTGTTATTGTGCGACTTAATATATATATATATATATATATATATATATATATATATATATATATATATATATATATATAATTATTTGTTGATGAATAATTGGTGATGCCTTAATTAAAATTTAATTTTGATAATGAGTGTGAAAGAATGTAGTTAGAAAAATGTTAAAATCTCAAAATTTAGACAGTAAATCAAGAAATAAAGTAATGAAATGTGAAGTGGGCTCTACAAAGTATTCTTGGCCGGATTTGGAGATGAAAGGAATGTGCCTATACATTATTTCATGTGATAAAATTTTTATCACTTATCCATCAATGAAAAAAAAATAATGACCACTAATTCTCTCTCTAAGTTTTAAAGAGTTCTCCCATAAGTTTAAGTGATATTTGTATAAATTAATTCAGCTAAAAAAAAAAAATCTATTATTCTATCAGCATATTCAGAATACTTCCTTTCAAAAGGAAAAAGATCTTTTATTTCCTTCAAAGTGTTCGGGCACGTTCATAAATAATAAAAAAAAAAACAGAAAATAAAGAATCTTAAGGTAATTTCTTTTACAAATCAATTCATTTTGATTATCTAATTATAGTTGTTGTACTTTTGCCTAGTCTTGATAAAACTTCTCTTCCTCTTTCCTTCGTGTGTATGCGGTCAAGTGTTGATATGGGGAGGGGAAATTTGTTTGTTATGAATTGTGAAAATTTAAACTTATATAAGTTTGGGAATAGTGATTTGTCCATTAAAAGCCTAATAAGGAATTAAAATGGAGATTTGGGTCTTTGAATATATATAATCGGCTAACTAAAGAGTTAATATAATTTTTGTGATAATACTTATAATTTTTGTGATGATACTTTAATTATATGAAAAAAAAAATTATGTTAAATATATATATTATGAATTAAAATTTGAATTGAAGAAATTCATGAAGAACATTAAGATTTTGTTAAGGTTAAGATTCAGGCATATCAGAGTTTCAAATCCTAATTATATAATTTGATATAAATTAATAGTTAAAATTATAATTATATACATATACTAAATTATTTTTCAAATTGAGGAGAAGATTAAGAAATTTTGATAACTTGGACTAAGAACCATTTGGCCATTTATAATCACTAAAAGATAAATATTGTTTTAATATTAAATATATTTATATGAGTCTGTGTTTGATGTATAGAAGGAATTTTTAACTTAAAGAGAATAAAGGAATCTATTAGATTTGATGAATTGATTGTTCGACCATAAAGTTGAACTTGAGTTTTAGGCTTTTAAACATTATTTTAACCGAGTATATGGATGAAACATGTATTAAATACATTGAATATATAATTAGAACCAAAGTATGAGGATATTGTTTGGAGTGTACAACTCTAGACCAAACAGCATTACATATATATATATATATATATATATATATATATATATATATATATATATATATATTGCTATTATATATATTGCTATTATATATATGAATAGATTAATTTTTATGTGTTAAATTAGTATAGATTGATTAATAATAGAATATATAAAAATTTAGATTTTAGGTTATAATATTAAGATGAAAAATTAGCTTGTTTTGGGTATTATATATTAATGTGCAGTATATAATTTGGATATACAATGATTAATGTAGAGTTAAGGAGAAATCAAGATAAGGAAAAGGAATGTGAAGTAAAAGATAATCAATTCTGTCTATGTTAAAAATTAGGAATTTAGGCGATGAGGTGAGTAAATAATTTGTTAATATGATATGGGCATTCCATTGCATTCTTTTAATCATTGAAAACCCTCCTTATATATGAAAATCCTATATTATCGATATTATTGAATTTTTTAATTCTTGGAAACCCTAACTAATCATGTGATACTTGATTGATCAAACCCCCAACTTCATTGTTATATTTGTTGCTAGGGTTTCTCAATAACAATTCTCATTTAATTGTCAACCCAAGTGAATATTGCTATTTGAATCTGAATGATATATGTCATATTGTTACTTGAACAATGCCAATTAATATATGTTATATGAGATTTCAATTGAAAGCAGAAATCCTCGACTGATATGAGTAATATGTATGCTCTCTTATCTCTCTTTCTCTATAGCTCTCTCTGTAGCTTGTCTATTTTCATTAGATTTGCTTAGGGCCACCCCCAGCAGCTCCGGTCACTGGTGGGGAACCCACTTTCTCTTTCCTTTTCTTTTTCTTTTTATGGTTTCAATTCAAATAAATGGGATTCTTTCCCTCGTTTTGTGCTTCCGTTGAATACGGGCTCAGTTGGCTCTATGCTTTATTTTGATGTTATGTATTTTTGGGGCGCTGGTGATGCTGTTGCCTTAACTATCTCTGGCTACGTCCGGCTCTCTCACTGTCGATCTATTGTTGAGATCTCTAATGGATATAAGTGGGAGGGGGAAAGGAAGGCTAGCTCAGGCTCTGGAGATTCAAAATCGGGCTGTTATGGTGTTCTTGTGTGTTTGTTTGATGAGCTCCAGTCCCAATGATGGCAGATCTGCCCTCTTTCGGCGATGGCTGATATATGGATGGAGAGGGAGTCTTCATCATCGATCCGCTGCTTATGGGTTATTGTTGCAGTGTAGGGCGAAAATCCTTGCTTCTCGGTGCAATTTTCTTCTGGTTGGCTCAGTTGTAATGCCTCTGTTATGGCCTTGTCCGTCGCTGGTGCTGCTCTTGGTGATGGTGACAGAGCTCTCTGGAACGTGGTCTAGAGTCAGGGGCATTAGTGGAATATGCAATTTTGTTCACACCTTGGGTTTGGCTTTTGTATTGGCTTTAAGCCCAAGTCAAAAATTTCCTTTTGAGGGCAGTTTATTTATGGACTATAAGTCCATTATGTTTATTCCCATCTGGATTATACCTGTTGTCATTCTTTTCATTGTACTTAGTTTGGGCTTCCAACCCTTTTAATGCTAGTTTACTTTCTTTTCGGAAAAAAAAAAGTTTTTATTTTTAAGAGATATTATACACAATATAAATATTTATTACAAATATTAAATTAAACTCACAAATAATACAACTACATTTACGATGGTAATGTATGAGTCTATGAAATATGAAACTCAATATGATCTCACGATGTGGTGTCTGCATTTTTTTTAATTTATTTAGACTAAACAAGTTTTAATAAGAAAATTTATATTTATTGTGATAACAATATAAATCTTTTTCTTAACAATATAATTTTATAAATTGGATTTCAATCATTAATTTATGAAAAAAATTATGAGTTGGACAAACTAAATCTTTGAAAATTTTAATATTTTTGAAAAACACAAAGTCAACCTCTATATGTATAAGACTTCTTTGAATTAATGAGATCAAAATATCATCCACATTCACTTAAATTTTAGGATTTGTAATTTCTCTCTTTGTTTTGATGTGTGTATATTTCAGTAAGATGTATTTTAATTTATTTGTAAATTGAATCTTGAATTTTAATTTGTGAAAAAAATTATGAATAGGATGAATCGATTTTTTCAAAAAATTGCTCATACTTTGACTTATATGCATAGGTAAAATAAGACTTTTTTTTTAAGGTGAGATCAAAACCTAATCCACATTCACTTAAATTTTAGGGTTTAGAATTTGTCTCTTTGTGTCACGCCCCGAACCTGAAGGCACGTGACCGGCACTAGGGAACGGAAAAGTTTAAGGCTTTCGGAACCCGTTGTAAGCCTGACTGCTCAATAAACGACAAAACTGCAAAGTGACAGCTGTAACTGTCACAAACCAAGTGCTATGGGTCCACCTGTTAAGCAGAACCTAGTAAAATATCATATCAAAGCCACTCAGGGCTATCATTTCAATCTCAACAATTTTCTCATTAAATCACATTAATGCCACTCAGGGCATTTATCTCAATAACATTATTAATAATAATCTCATCATCAGGTTCCTGCTCAACAGAATTTCACCATAACAACTATAGAGAGGAATCTCTGATTTCCTCAAAACTTGACATTT
>CATKHJ010501088.1:0-17359 GCA_949750685.1 Vernicia montana
AGAAAACGATGTGGTCGTTACTCTTAAAAATTTCAGAAGTATTGGGAATATTAGGATTAACAAAGATCCTATCAGAAGAATGGGGGAAATCGACTGCGAATTGGTCCTGATCCTCCAAATTCTCAGCAAACCCACTTAAATCTGAGTTCTTCAAAACAGAAGCTACATCCCCCCAAGCATTCTCCAAGTCGATTTTGATATTTTGGTATGAATTTTCATCTTTTTTGGGAGCCATTGTAATATAGTAGAGAAGGAAAATGACAGAGTAAAAGCAGCAGAAAATCTGAGAATACTTAAAAGAAATCTGGGAAAATTTGGAAGCGTAAGAAACTTCAAAAGTGAAGAAGAAAGGGTTTTTAAAGAGAAATAAAATCCTAGGAAAATGTGCTGAGTAATCATTTCAAAAACGGAAACGGCAGCAGAAGTAGAGTATGTCTCTATAACTTCAAAAGCCCTAATTGAGCCACGTGTACAAAAAGTACCTCAGCAATAAATGAGACACGCTTCAGACATGCCCTAGACTTTCGAGATTCATCAATGTAAAGATCTTGAAACGAAGTGAAGGGTCATAGTATTTAAACCAGTTCGTCTTGAACAAGAAACCGAGCTATTTCTACCGAAGTTGTCATAAATATAAACTTCGCCGAAATAGGGGGGCCACTGATAAGGGTCAAAATATACCGAACTGGGTAGTAAAGTAAGTTGGGCCCGACCCAATATAATATACTTACAAGCCCATTGACTAAAGTCAAATAAAGAGCTATCTAGTTCGTATCCAAGCAGGAAGCGGATTAAAGCAATGCAGCAAGCCAATCTATATCCGAACCGGTCAAGAAAATCTATATTCAACTCTTGTAAGAATCTCTCTCCTATAAATACCTCAAAATTAAACTAACGAAAGGTACATGCATTCTTACTAACATAAACACAAACAATACTTCAATATTATTCTCAATCTCTTACATTGAGCCTATTCACTAACTTGACCGTCGGAGTGGCTTCGCTACCCCGCCTAACCCACTTGACTCTTGTTTCTTCTTACAGGTCGCACTAGATCAATTCGAACTCAACTAAAGGTGAACTATTTTAAACGGGCTCACTTCGCTTGGAATTAGTTTCATCATATATATATATATATATATATATATATATATATATATACCCTCATTTTTTATAACATAAAAATTAATTGAAAATGATTTTCAATAATAATTTGCACGAAACGCAGGTCTATGACTAGTTGCAAATGATAAATTAATCTTTGATTGATTTGAAATATGACATGTATAATCTTATGCAAATAGAATAGAATACTAAATTGAACTATTAGTTTGCAACTTTGCACAAATATAATTAAATCACAAAAATATTATATATGAGACTATGTAAAAAAACTCACTTACATGTTTATTTATTTATTTATTTATTTTTATATTGTTACATATTGTCAAAAAGTCACAATTCTAAGATTTTGAACCATATATAGTATACAATGTTTATTTCAATTGTTTCATTTAGAAGGGTGCTGAGAAACTCCTCGACAGTGTTGGCAACTTCATGCTTTTTGTCCTCACAATGGCTAAGAGAAACTGCAAATCATCATCAAAAAGCGCATTGAAAATCGAATTTGATTTAGCTGTATGTGAGTATATATATATAGACTCGGCCAATAAAATAATAACATATAAATATAAAAAGAAATATTAATATTTTTTCATTGAAAAAAAAAAAAAAAAACATAACCATTACAATTTTTTAAAATACTAACATGAGTTTAATTCGAGTATACATAAAAAAAAAAAAAAATGCTACAACTGAAATAGCTAAATATTTTCCTTAAAGTTGAAAATCATATTTGTAAACAAGCTAAACTTTGGTTTAGAAAATAGGAAACAAATAAGATATACATCTAACATCCATTGCACTCGCACATCTATTTTAATCACATACTTCTATAAGGATTTCACAATATTTATATTGAGGTCAAAACTTTAGATATTTCCACAAATAAAATTGTAAGATATAAATACGTCACTAAATCTTAGTAATTTGAGATAAATTAAAAATATGACTTGAATTCTTAAATTTTGATATTTTCTTAATTTTTTTTTTCTTTTAAGATGTTGATGAGGAATAAATTTGATTATCATCTTTGGATCTCAAACACAAAATCAGGTCCATTTCTCAAGAGAAGATAAATGAATTTAAGAGGCCTAGAAGGAAATATTCCCAAGAATGACTTGTGACGAAAACTCTCGAGATTCGTCTAGGACGAGCCATCCTTTTTAAAGTGTCTCGCTAAGAGGCTCTTTCGCTAGACTAAGCTCCTTTATGAGATTTTTGCTCCTCATTCTAAGTCAACCTCATCAGGCAAAGAGCTAGAGTTCTTTACATGCTCAATCACATCACAGTGCATAGTTATTAACACTTAAAACTCAGAATACGTCAGCCATTGTCACACTAAGAAAGGACAAATTGTCTGATCCTGACATCCAACCAAGGTGCGACCCTGACATAAGGCAAGCGACGCAACAGCAAGAGCATGACACCCTAGGACTTTGTCCTCCCAATCTGCACACTAATGATAAGGAAGCACTTGTGTACCAACCAACTCCTTTTCTTGCCGGCACAATGGTATAAGACAAACATTCTCACCTACCACTATTCTTAATTTCATTTTACAACTTCTCACCTCATTCTCTTACTAGAATATTATCTCAAGGTGGATCATCTTATTCATTGAAAAACCCTAAGAATCAAGCCACTGACTTAGACATCGAAAAGGCTTTGAACTTGGCACTTTGATGCTTATTCGCACATCTTGCAAGTCCAAGAAATTATCCCAAACCCAAACAGAAGAGATATGTCACCTCTACTTAAATTAATCTACTAGATTAATTGAAATGAATAAATTTTTTTTCTATAAAAATTCAAAGGAATAATATAATTGATCATTATTGAACTATAATAACATTAACATTTACTAGCTTGTTTGAATAACATATAATATTTGAATGTTAATTAGGTGTATTTTCATATCCTTTAAGGGTGTGAAAAGTAGGAGGTTTCAGGTTGGATTATTCTAAATCATAAAGAGTTGTCACCAATTTAATGAGAAATGTTAAAGGCAATGTTGTTAAAACTGGACCGGTTTCTCTGCCGGTTCGCAGTCCGATCAGTTCAATTTAATTCTTGCCTTTTTTTTTTTATAAATTTTATTAAGTTCAAAATGGTTTCGTTTTGTAAATTTCGGTCCGACCGGTTCACTAGTTTTTTCGGTTCGAACCAATTTTTTCCGGTTCACAAGTTATTCAGTTTTTTGTAACTAAAAATGGGATAAGTAGATGGTTCCCGGTTTAATCAGTCCGACCGATCGGTTCGATTCGATTTTAACAACACTTATTAAAGGGGAGTGTTTTCCCGTGTTGTATAGTCTATTTCGATCCATTAGACTTTTATTGTAAAAAAAAAACATATAATATTTGAATTTTAAAATTCTCAATTAAAATTTATTAGGTTAGATGAATTTAACATGACCAATGATAATTAAAATAACTAAGATTGTATTGTAAGTAATTAAACAAAACAAAATATTAATTGCTTGCTAATTAAATAATACCCTTACAATCCTTTTCAGGAGGTCATTCTCCTTCTTGAGTTCCGTATTTTCCAATTGTTGTTGAGCTTCAAGAGCCTGTACCATTAAAGAAAATAGGGAGACAAAAGAATTAAAAAACTGAAAAATAACAATGAAAAAACAGCTTCTTTATCCTTTTCCATGTACATGATTAAAAAAATAATTCATTTAGTAATAATTCTTTTTTTTTTTGTCAAAGCATTTAGTAATAATTCAGTACAATATTTATGATAACAATTCAGTACATGATTAAAAGTTCATTTGGTAAATTAAATTAAATACAATATTTATTATAATATTTTAAACTATAATGGCTAATAATCCAAAGTTAGAATCAAAAAGTGTGGGTGTATCTAACAATTATCAAAAGTAAATCAGTTGTGATTTGGTTAGTTTTTTCATTTTCTTTAAGGATGTAGTATTTAATAATTATCAAAAGTGAATCAGATGTGATTTGGTTAGTGTTTTCATTTTCTTTAAGGGTGTAGAAAATGAGAGGTTTCATATTCGAATTTTTTAAATCACAAATAATTATCACCAATTTAGTGAAAAAAGTTAAATGAGAGGCTTACCCTCTGTTGTGTAATTTACAATATTATTTCAGCCCATTACATTTTTTTTTTTAGTAAAAAAAAAAACTATTAACAGTTAATTGTTTTAATTTATCAAAATGATTGAGTTAGTTGTTGGAGTTAAAAAAAAAAAATTATTAGTTAGCTCCTAACAACACATTTAAATTAAATACCCACTAAATATTAAATATGAATCTTCTAATTGATAACATTTATTATTATTTTTCTGTAATAGTAACGAGGTATCACGGATAAATTTTCACATATTCTATAACTAGAAAAAAAATATTAAAATGGAAATTAAGGAAACACGTACCTGTTTTCTTGCTCTAGATCTAGCAGCTGATTCTCTATTTTTTATCATCCTGTGACGAATTTTGTCAGATGCTGATGAACTAGTATCTAATCTACCATAAGTAGAACTCAGCCCATATAAAACAGATTGATGATTATATCCGCCATAACCACTACTCATTGAGCTGCTGCTGAACCCATCAACAAATTGATGATAATTATTGGGATTTCTTGATGATGATGATAATGATAATGATAATCCCTTAACTTCTCTTCCAAAAATATTAATATTACCGGAACTAGTAGTAGAAGTAGACCCATCATCCACTAAACTTCTCTGCCTCTTAATTAATTTAGAAGGAACATAATTAATATTATTATTATCATTACTACTACCTGTTCTTAAAGATAAATCAGTAGTGATTGGAAATGAAGACCGTTCTTCTTGATCAGAGAACATGTTAATTGATCAGAAGAAGATCTAATTTGTGGGTTTTAAGAGAGAGAAGAGAAAAGAGGGATAATTTGTATACAAAGGGTTAATATTGACGAGTGGCAAACATGCTGTTTGGAAACCTGGAAAATCATGAATATGCAACAAAACACCATAACAACCCAAAACCAAATTTATGTCTACATATATATAAGAAAACAAAACGGTTGAAACCGATGCTTTTTTCGTGTAAGCAAAGTTTTCAGTGATACAAACAAAATAAAATATAGGACAATATTGACGTGTGAATGAAGTTTTTGGAAGGAAAGCAAATGTAATATAGTGAGAGGATGAGAAAAAAAGAAGTGGAGGTGTTTGAGAATATTGTTTAAAATGGTAAAATTAAGTGGGGTGCGCCTGGGACTCTCCTGGTTAGAAAACTTAATTGGTGTTTGATAACACCATTCAACACTTAATCGTTTTAAATTTGTTTGATTACTGCGTCTTAAAAGTTTAAATTAAGGAAAAAGTCACTTAAAATGATAAGTTAAAATTTCTCTTAAGCGCAAAATGCATCTTGAGACTCTTTAATTTTTCTTGATTTGTCTATTGAATCCCTAAAAATTTATATGTCTACGTTGAATCCTCCAACTTTTATTATTACTCACATCAAATATTTATTTGATGACTAGTAATAAATGTAACAATTTACCATTAAATACTTGCCACATCATATTATAATATACTTCTTCCGTTTCACAATAGTCGTTTTAAGAAAAAAAATTTATTTCAAATTTTTTGTCATTTTAGGGGTTCAATACAGTATTTATTAGCCTTTTTTTTTTTTAATTTTACTCTCATTTCCAACTCCAAAATCTCATTTTTTTTTCCTCATTTGGTGAAAGAAAAATAAAGATATATTTGTTCATCTTAATTAAAATTGAAGCTATTCAATAACTTTTTTAATATGTGTATATCCTTTTAATACGACTATTATTGTGAAATGGAGGGATTATTAAAAAATACATTTTCATTAGAATTTATTATTTTAAAAACACTAAAAAAATGATCACAAATTAAGACAAACTCATATTACTTTTTCTCTAATCTAGAATCCAGATTCACCACCAACCTATGTCAATCTTCTCTCACAAGCAGTAGGAGCTTCACCCACTCCATCACCAAAATCAACCCCAACACCATCACCAACTGCCACATGCACTATCACCACTACCATCACCAACACTAATTCATTCTCCTTCTTCTCCGATTGCCTCTCCTACTCTTTCTCTAACAACAATAACAACCCCTTCTCTTCCCTTCTCTCTGCTTCCTCCATGAACCAATAATACCCCTAAAAAACTTTCTAATGTCCCTTTTCTATCATTACCATCTACTTTTCTTCTTCCTTTTCACATTTCTATCTATTTCCTTAAACTCTGGCCTTGCTCAAAACGATACCGTTCCATGCTCGCTTGACTTCAGTGTCCTTCGCAAACTTGTCACCAACTCCAAACTTGTCACTATTCTTCCTTCCCATTGATAAAGGTACTGCTAAGTGTGTTTTTTTTTTTACTTGATTTTGTTGTGAAAAATTCGAGTTACAAAAAGAAGAAATCATTTTTTATTTTGATTTTTTCCATTTTGGGTGTTAGATTGTTAATAATAATTGGTGGGTGTTGGTTTTTGAGGCAAAGATAAGAGGGTCTCAGTAGGAAATTAAAAGAAAGGAGATAGAAATACTTTGTTCTTATAATTGATTTGTTGATTCTATATTGGATTTGAATGGTGGTTATCATTTGGGTAAGAGAGATGACCGCATCTGGAAAGTTTTTCTTTTTTTTTTGTTTAAATTCATTTTTAAGGTATTTAATTATTATAATCAGGCTTTATTTTAGTGACTAGAATCACCATGCTCTTTTAACGTACTGTTTTTTAAATTCATTTGCAGCTGTTAAATACACTTTTAATGTGTGAAAATAAAAATTGAAGGGCTCAATATTGTAGACAAATAAGTCTTTAACGATTTAATAGACATATCAAAAAAAATTTAGGAGTTTTAAGATGCGTTTTGCCTAAAAAAAAATAATAATAATAATAATTCATTTTAATATTTCAAAATATAAATTTTAACAAATAAATATATTTAGAAAAGAAAATTATTTGTTCATACATTTAATTAAAAAAAATCAAATAGTGAAAAACTAATATCAATAATATTTTTTGTTCTTTCAATTCTAAAACCATTTTATTTTAATATTTGGGTGATTAAATCTTTTCACTTACATCTAATAAAAAAAAAAAATTGTTAAGAGACTTCGTCTAAAAGAAAAGAATTCAAACACTGAAACAGTAAAATTGAAAAGTTCACTAGTGGTGGATGCCTACGGTGCGGGGTAGCAATGGTCATCAACGCTTTTCATTGAAAAATTCTTAAGTTTTATTTCTTAAATCATCGTCGATCTTCTCTTTTGATTGGTAATGGTTTCAATATATCTTATGTTAGATTTAATATAAATAATCTTTTCCCTGTTGTTGTTGTCACATACTCAACCGATTCCACTCATTCGTCCTCTACTTTCGCATCTTTCTCGACCATCGCTCGATGCTTATTCTACTTGATCTCGTTTTTTACCTCCTTACTTCAGTCGTCGCCTCTCAATCTTTATTTTTACTATATGCTTGTGGGTGAATTTGTGCTTACTATTGTTAGGGTGATACTTTTCATTTTATTATTTTGTATTAGATTGTTTTTGTTTTTTATGTTATTTTGTTTTCTCTTATTAAAAGTTTTGTTATATTTTCTTTTGTTGGAATTTGTTTTTTTATTATGAGTCCGGTAATATGTATGTATATTATTGCGTTTCAGATGCTCGCAAAAAGAATAGTGATTTGTCACATTGTTTCAAGTCGCAGTTTTTCAAAATCAACTATATGACAGTTGGATATTTTGTTAAACATTTGCGATCTATGAATCAGTTTGCTCTTGTTAGAGTAGTTGATTCTATGTTAGGTTTTTTTCTATTGAAATTTATATTCAGCCACTGATAATTAATGAAATTTAATTTTATTTTAAAAAAAAATGTTACGTGTTATTGAAATTAAAATTCTAATTATCATTATTTGCCCCCTCCAAATATTTTTAAAAAAATTTATTTCGCCCTCTCAAAAGCACAAGATCATAAGTTACAATATAATTATCTTTTTTTATATAAATTTAAATTTTAAAATTTTTTATTAATTGAGATTTGATTTTCATCTTTTTATTTTGATGAATAAAAAAATATGTATAATACTCACCTCTGCACTTTCTAAAATTATCATTGAAATTGGAATTAATGAACTTCAATTATTGGTATTTAATTAGTGGTTGGAAATTGTTGATTAAAAATTACCACGTATTTACAGCGGCAAAACAGGATTAGTATAACAAGTATTGTAGAAATGTTCACATTGCCCATTTTACTATTTATTATTCTTCATAGGACAACTCTAATCTCTTGGGCCATCTCTTTTGGCCACCACCAAAACAAAGAATTCTTGCCCTTCCTGCAATTTTCAGGTACACAATATCATCATATTTTTTTTTCTTTTTTGTGCTTATAAATTAAACAAAATTATATTATATTATGTTTTTTTTTCAGCAATTTTGGTATGATATATTTTTTTATTTCAGTATTTAATTAAAATTTCTTCTCATTTTCATTGTTAATTTCTCATACCTAATCATTGATAAATATTAAGTAATCAATTTGTAATTTTTTTTTCATGTTGATTTTGATATTATAATTTGTCATTTGTCATTTGTTATAATTTGTAATTTGTTATTATAGGCTCTCTTAACCACCATATATGAATGCAATGTCACCTCTAATGGATTGATTATAGTTGTTTGAGAAAAATTCAACACTGACAAATCATTGCTTAATGAAAAGAGTGATTGCAAAGTTAACAATAAGATCGTTTAATTAAGGTTCTGTGTTTAATTATTTCTCAATCACATCAAATCTTAAATCTTAAATGTATAATTCTATAATCCAATAAAAATTAAAATTTACTACCTTAGATCTTTTGGTATATATATATATATATATATATATATATATATATATATATATATATATATATTGAAATGTATATATAAAGAAACACACATATAAAAATAGGAAAGTGATACGTACACATTTTAAATCTTTTGGTATATAAATATATCCTCGTTTAATTTCCTCAAATATCTTATTTGTTTGAGTTTGCAGTTGCTTTCTTTACAAATATTTATAGTTATTGTTAATTTATTAAAAAAGAATCACAAATTTTTCTAGCTTCGTGCAAGGACTGAACTCAGTCAAGAGAGCCAACTAAAGTTAATTTTTCTATGAGGAAGTGGAAAGTGATTAGTTTCATGCAAGCAAAGCATTTACTTTAGGTAGTTGGTACATGCAAATTTAGAGGTGGGTTCAAATTCAAAATATATTAACAAATGATTGATTGTTAGACTCACTCGATAGAGGGTTATGTTCAAGTCAGATCAAAATTATTGAATATCAATTTAGACTCAATTATTAAAATTTGTATTTTTGTATAGATATGGTTCAATATCGATAGAATAAGAATAAAATATTAATATTTCATTAATTGAATAGGAACTTTACAAAGTAAATGATGCGGTATAATTATTATCTTACATGGGTGATGGGTGATGGAGAGTTCATCATATAAAATTGAGGTAAGATTTATAGACAAAGAAAAGAAGAGTTAAGAGTTCCCCGTGGACTGACCCGACGTAGAGTTTTCAACGTCCAAATCAATGTGCTAATCTAAAAATTGAAGAGAGAGTTTTATAAATAAGGATTGGAGAAAGAGAAAGAAAAAGTCCCCTTTCCTTTACATTTTCTTTACCTATTTATAAGAAAATATAGTGACTCTATGTACACGTATCCTCTAACTATTGAAAACTAATCAATGTGCTAATCTAAAAATTGAAGAGAGAGTTTTATAAATAAGGATTGGAGAAAGAAAAAGAAAAAGTCCCCTTTCCTTTACCTTTTCTTTACCTATTTATAAGAAAATATAGTGACTCTATGTACACGTATCCTCTAACTATTGAAGACTATTTTTGTCCTTATTAGTAAGCATCAATTCCCACCCAATTTGAAGTCTAGGTTAGGCTAAATCAAACCTAAAAAGATCCATGCTCAAACATAAAATTTTAGCTGGTGGAATAAGTTTCCAAACTCATAATACACACATATAATTATTGTACAAAATTATGGTACGTATTAGCATGTCTTAATTACATTTTGGCATGCATACTAGTGGTTTATTTTTTTTGGATTAATTAAAATTTAAATTTGCAATCACTCTACCGGAGAAGATTCCATGGTAACAAAGCCTAAACTCATTGATTAGTTCAAAAAAAATTCCATAATGCAACATATTAGTATAACAAATATTAGAATTAACAATATTAATTTTGATATCATTTGATATACATTAGGGCTGTTTAAAAATTAATTAAACCGATTAAACCAATTCAATCCAATCCAAACCAAAAATCGTGATTTTATTATTAGTATGGTTCGGATTGGTTTAAAAAGATAATTAAACTGAATTTTTTTTGTTTAGTTATGGTTTGAATATATGAAAAATCGACTAAAACCAAACCAAATCGAAGTATGCTAAACTTATATATTTTGATTTATATGTACCTAAATTATAATTTTATAGAGATTTTTTTTAATTTTTTTGTTAATATTAAATTTTGAGACCTTTTTTTTTTATTATTCTTTCAAGTTGATTTTTATTACATAATATAAAATTTTCATCTATTTAAAATATAATTACTCTTATTTTAGTCTTTCATATATGTATTTGAAATATAATTTCATGTTATAAAAATATTTTAATTTATATAGTACTTATTATTTATTTATTTTTTTTAAAATATTTTTGTCGTATAATTCAAACTGACTAAACCGATTATTCAAACCGAAATTTGAGAGTATTTGTTTGGATAATTTTTAGTCTTACTTGATTTGGATATGGTTTAAATCATTTATAAACTGATATGATTGATTTGGTTAAAACTATTCACTCTAAACCGATCAAACCGAATCATGAACACCCTAACTAATATACATGCTATTAAAACTAATAATTAATAATAAGTACATATATATAAAATTACAACAATAAATTGATTATATTACTAAATATCAACATATATTATATAGTGTGATCATATGTTTATAGTAATGTTATAATATATAAGGTGATAATAATATTAATTATTTTTAGCATCAATTTTTTTATTTTTAGCCGTATGATTTACATGCTATTAAAATGGGTTATTTGCAATAGCGATGTAACTAATATTTTCCATTGAATTTGAACAGATAAACAATGTCAAAAATAGGCGATGAGAATCCCTCAAAGATTTATGAGAAGTATGATCCACATCCTCCAAAGATAACTGTTCAGACAACAGACTTGGACACGACCAAGAAGGAAATTAGTTCTTCCTTAAATACTTCACCAAGGCTACAAAGAACATTCTCAAAACCATTAAAGAACTGTCTCTGCTCGCCGACCACCCATGTCGGCTCATTCCGGTGCCGGTTCCACCGGACCCCAGCTGGGATGGTTCGTGGATATTCTGTTGGTTCAAATCTATCAGAATTAGCTACTAAGTCACGTTCAATTAGAGATAATATGGTTTAGAATTTTATTAGTGAAAATTAAGAAAGTATCCCAATATTTATATGAATTGAACATTGAATGAGATTATATATTATCATTTCTTATTTAAATGTCAAGGATGTGTCATTGGTTTTTTTTTTTTTTTTTTTAAACGTTGTTTATGTAAGAAATATTATGGCTCACATGATATTTAGACTTTATTTTATTAAATATAAAGTGTTTATTTAATAAAATATAAATAAATATTTTAATAAGATATTTATAAGTTTTAAATCCTATTAGCTATTGAAGGGTTATGTGTGTTGGTTAATAAAGGTTATGATTATTGATTAACGAATAGACATAACTCTTAGTAAAGTTATAATTATTGACTAATAAATAGACATAATTCTTAGTATATCTTGATGGAAGACTACTAATAATATATAAATAAGAGTTTTGTTCTCTCTCTACCCTTTTAATAAAAAAACTTAAAGCAACAAATATTTCCTTCTCCATCATCAAGAAAATGGCTCAAGTGAAAGAAATCATTCTCTATTAATTCATTCATTAATCGTTCATATTTGGATTCATCAAATTAAGATTCAATAGAATAAGGTATGTTTTCTTGTTTCTTAAATTTCTTGATATGTGAAAATTATAAAGTTCTAAAATCTTGGGTAATATGATTTATTCAAAATTATGATTGCATGACTAATGAACAATTTACATGTGGTATCAGAGTCCTTGGTTTGAGAACTTATAATTTTCCTGTAAAAGAATTGATTTTTGAATTTTCATCGTGGTATTTTCGCTGCCATTTTAAAATTTGTTGTGACTATTATTGGCCATAAAAGGACGAAATATGTTAAAAGGAAGAAAGATGAATTTCTGTTGTTGTATAAACTGTATTTTAAATTGTTTAGTCTTTTGGCCATAAATTGCCTATTTGTTTATTCTTTTGGCCATTAAAACTATTAACAAATTTTAAACAATCATTATGGTTAATGATTTATTAGTGTCGGAAATTAATTTCACATTTCTATGAATGAAATTATGGCCAAATTTTTTTATTTAATTTAGTGTTTATATTATGAATAATTTGTTAGTCACCAAAGTGGCCAAATAAGAAAGTTTTTATAAACATTAAATTAAATAAAATTCAGTTACATATGATTATGTGATGCTTATGACTGAGATGACGTGAAAGTATATGTGTAATGGGTATATTGTAATTCATTGATTATAAAATATTTAAGGATCGCCCAAATGTTGATTAGTTAATTTTATATCGATAAATATGATTGTGGTTAATTTATATACTTAGTTAGATATGTTTAGTATCAAGCATGTCTAATTAGACAGTGTATATATATATATATATATATATATATATATATATATATACACACCAATAATGTGAAATAAATTAATTATCAGTTATATTTATTAGTATATCTTAGTATCACTCAAATGAGAACTTTGATGTACTTTATGTTCATATATTGGAATATGAATTTATAAAATAGATTTTATGACTCAAAACATTAATATATGAGCATTTTATTTCTTTTCCTACTATTTGCAGTATTGTGAACCCTTAAATTTATACCTCAAGACGACCGATTTTTAATTACAAATCCATAAAATCAAACAGGGCCCAAATTGGATCAGAAACAGGCTAAAATCGACCAAAATAGTGTAAAATCGGGTTGATCTGGGTGAACCAAACTGTGCCAGGCCAGAAACCGCTTGGGCGGCACCACCGATTTTCAATTACGAACCCATGAAATTAAATCGGACCCAAATCGAATCAGAAACGGACTAAAATTGATCAAAACAGTGCAAAACCGAGTCAATCCGGGAGAACCAGACCAGGAACCGCTTGGGCAACACCAGAAGCGTGCCGCTTGGCACGCGGCACCATCAACATGCATCCGGCACTCCGATCATGCCGCCGCCAGTGCCGCCAGTTTCCTCTTCACCTCTTCTCTATAAATAGCCTGCCCTCCTTCAGAAATAGGGAGAGGAGATCGGGAGAAAATCCAAAAAACGCTTCTTTTATAATCAAAATTATGTCCAAAATCACTTTTCTATATCCAAACCCTTCCACCTATCAAAGTTATTTTAATTCAAAGTTGTTATTATTCATTTTGAGTTTATAATCCCGAAGTGGAGCTAAGATCCGGAATTAAACTCGTCTCGTTCATAAGAAAGCCAAAAAAAGCAAAGGTATCATCTATTTCTCTTGCATTTTAAATTTCTAAATTCAGATTTAGAATTTATCCTACCGCATCTTTATTTGGATCTAAAATCAAAAATATCTAAAACTTATTAATTTAAAATCTGAGTTAATTAAATTAATAAATCAAACCTTTTTTTAGTAAACCATTTCTTCGCAAGAAGAAAGAACTGCGTGGGGTTTGATTCATATTCAAAGAAATACGCAGGCATGTCAATTTTTAATGCATCAACTCCAAAATATTTTAAATAATATTTTTCCTTTTTTATTATTTTACTGCTTTATATATGTTCTTTAACCTTTATTAAATTAATTGAGAAATGTGTGCTTTCCCTAGTATCTATAAGGGCTAGAGGAATGATTCTTCTTTCTTATTTTACTTTTGATTCATCTCTATAACTGTCATTCATATAATGTTTGTATCATTTACAACTGTTCATTCATCATTTTTATTCCTATTCATGCATACATAAAATTATTTTGTTCTCTTAGCCAAACTTAAGAAATTAAAATGTTTATTACCAAAACCTAATCCCCAAACTCACTTTGATCACTCGTGGATTAGTGCTTTTTCATTGGTATAAAATAAATAATTTGGAATCATTTTATTTGGGTTTTCTTTTAATTTTTCCAAATTAAAATAAATTAAATTAAAGTGGTAACTCTCTGTCACATAAAGCGAAAATACAAATTCTAAATTTTTCAGAACTCACAGCGGGTTCCAGATGTATGAAGTTTCACCCGAAGAGCATTTTCGATTCCCTTAGCCAATCGGACCGGTGCTCGGATGAGGTCTCACAAGTATCTATGCCTATTTCACTTCTTTCACATGCTTCATCTGTTCCTTTTTTTAACATATTGAACTTCTTTGATTGGTGTGAACAAGTCTAGTTTCACTTAGGTGTTCTGGATCTTGATTTAACACTTCAAGTTAAGAAGTCTGCTGCTATTACTGATGATAGTAGCGATGATGAAATAATTTTCCATAACAATTGGGAAAGATCGAACAGATTAAGCTTAATATTTTTGCGAATGACAATTGCAAACAACTTAAAGACTACCATTCCTAAAACTAACAGTGCTAAGGAATTTATGAAATTTGTTGAAGAACGTTCTCAAACTACTGATAAGTCTCTTGCTAGTACATTAATGAGTACTTTGACCACCATGAAATATGATGGTTCATGTACCGTGCATGATCATGTTCTTGAGATGAGGACTTTAGCAGCAAAATTAAAGACTTTAGGAATGAATGTGGATGAGTACTTTTTAGTACAGTTTATACTTAATTCCTTGCTTCCTGAAGAATATGGTCCATTTCAAATGAATTATAATACTTTAAAGGACAAATGGAATATAAATGAATTGACCAGTAAGCTTGTTCAAGAGGAGACAAGGTTAAAGACTCAAAGAGCTCATTCTGTTCATCTCCTAAATCATCAAGAAGTTGAAAAGAATTATAAAAGGAAAGGTGGGAATAGCAAGAAGAAAGGTTTACACAACCTGAATGAATCTTCTAAGGTTGCTCACAAGAAGGAACGTGGGACAATTAAGTATCAATTTTGTAATAAAATTGGACACTTAAAGAAAGATTACTTGAAACGTAATGTTCGAAAAGGAAGGTAAGCATTGTGCTTCAATATGTTTTGAATCAAAATTTATTGAAGTTTCTCATAATACTTGGCGGATTGATTCTGGTTCCACTACTCACCTATCTAATACGATGCAGAGATTCCTTACGATCTAAACCATAAAGCCAAATGAAAGTTTTGTGTACACGGAGAATAGGAACAAAGATTCTATTGAAGACATTGGCACTTATCATTTAAAATTAGACACAGGGCATTATTTAGATTTATTTCAAACTCTTTATGTACCTACATTTTCCTGCAATTTAATTTCTTTATAGAAACTTGATAAAGGGGGATTTTCTTTTAAGTTTGGTTGTAGATCTTTTACTTTATTTAAGAATAATAATCTTATTGGTTTTGGAATATTATATGATGGTCTTTATAAGATTAAACTTGATAATATTTTTGTTGAGACTTTAATGACCTTGCATCATAATATTAGCACTAAACGCAGTTTAGTTGATGAAAGTTCTGCTTACTTGTGGCATAAACGTTTGGGTCATATATCCAAAGAAAAGGTACAAAGATTAGTAAAAAATGAAATCCTCCCAAATTTGGATTTTACTGATCTTGAAGTGTGCATTGATTGTATTAAAGGAAAACAAACAAAACACATTAAGAAATGAGCCATAAGAAGTACACAATTTCTTGAGATTATACACACTGATATTTGTAGTCCTTTTGATGCTCCATCTATTGGTGGAGAAAAATATTTTATCACATTTATTGATGATTTTTCACGTTATAGTTATATTTATTTATTGCATGATAAATCTCAAGCAATTAATGCACTTGAAGTGTATATTACAGAGGTTGAGAGGCCATTAGATAAAAAAGTGAAAATTTTAAGGTAAGATAAAGGTGGTGAATATTATAGAAAGTATGATGAATTAGGACAATGTCCTGGTTCATTTGCTAAATTTCTTGAAACACATGGTATTTGTGCTCAATACACAATGCCAGGTACACCACAACAAAATGATATTGCAGAAAGGCGTAATCGCACTTTAATGGAAATGGTTAGGAGTATGATGATTCTTCTTTACCCTTATCTTTGTGGATGCATACATTGAGAACCGCTATATATTTGCTAAACAAGGTTCCTAGTAAGACAGTTCCAAAGACACCTTTTGAACTATGGACTAGTAGGAAACCTAGTTTATGGCATTTAAATGTTTGGGGTTGTCCAGCAGAAGTAAGAATTTATAATCCACATGAAAAGAAATTGGACTTTAGAACAATCAATGGTTATTTCATTGGATATCTAGAAAAATCCAAAGGGTATAGATTTTACTGTCCTAATCATAGTACAAGAATTGTTGAATCTGGAAATGCTAGGTTCATTGAAAATGATGAAAGTAGTGGGAGTATTGAACCACGCGATGTGGTCATTCAATAAGTTAGGGTGAAGATGCCTTTACCTGTAAATTCTAAATTTGTTGTTCTTACTGTTGTTGCACAGCCTAACAATACTCAAGAATAACAATGAATGACCAAACACTCCAAAATGAGAATATAAATAATGAACCAATAGTAGCTGAATCACAAGGAGTAACTTTAAGAATATCTCAAAGAGAAATGAGATCTGTTATTCCAAATGACTATTTGGTTTATCTACAAGAGTCAGAAATTGACTTAAGCATTAATGATGATCCAGTTTCATTTTTACAAGCCATGCAATGTGACGATTCTACTAAATTGATTAATGCCATGAAAGAAGAGTTAAAATCCATGGATCAAAATCAAGTCTGGGATCTTGTTGAATTGCCTAAAGGATGTAAAAAGGTCGGGTGTAAATGGGTTTTTAAAACCAAACGCGACTCAAAAGGCAATATTGAAAGACATAAAGCTAGACTTGTTGCTAAAGGTTTT
>CATKHJ010501170.1:0-19431 GCA_949750685.1 Vernicia montana
TCTTATCCCCCCCCCCCCCCCCCCCCCCCTCTTTAAGTTGGAGCTTGTGGCAATTTAATAAGGCTCAACTTGAACAAAAAATGATGATGAGCTGCTTTAGATAACAACTTTGTAAAGAGATCTGCCAATTGTTGTGATGAAGATGTATGATGAGGAGCTATAGAACCATTCTGAAGCTGTTGCCTAACAATGTGATAGTTAATGTCTAGATGCTTCGTTTTTTCATGAAAAATAGGATTAGATGCAATATGTAATGTTGATTTATTATCATAAAGCATATGAATTGGCAATGAGATAGGAATTTGAAGATCATTTAGTATGTAAGATATCCAAAGAAATTCACAAACAGTTGATGCCATACTTCGATAATAAGCCTCAGCAGAAGATTTAGAAACATTATTTTGTTTCTTTGTTTTCCATGAAATCAAGGAATCACCCAAGAAAATAC
The DNA here is from genome assembly GCA_949750685.1 of Vernicia montana. Lineage (NCBI taxonomy): Eukaryota > Viridiplantae > Streptophyta > Magnoliopsida > Malpighiales > Euphorbiaceae > Vernicia > Vernicia montana. The sequence continues at coordinate 449 of CATKHJ010501170.1, forward strand.
AAAAATCAGTGAGAGATTTTTTGGAAAATGAGCAAGATGCCTAGTTAGTATCACAATAAGCTTGAAGTTTGAAGGTAGACTGAGATGGATAGAAAAGACCCTTGTATGGAGATGACTTGAGATATCTAAGAACATGAAAGGGTACATCTAAATGTGGTTTCCTTGGTGCAAACATGAATTGACTTAAATGTTGCACAACATAACTGAGGTATGGTCTTATGAAGTTCACATAAAAAAGCTTTTCAATGAGTTTTAGAAATCGATCTGGAACAGGAAGTAATTCTCCTTCATCAGGAGATGGATGAAGCCCTTTTGGTAGAGAAAAATTTTCTTCTTTTGCATATGTCACCCCTGTCTCTTTAAGAATATTATAAATAAACTTTCTTTGACTGATCAAAGTTCCTTCTTCCGACCTGACTATTTCTAACCCCAAAAAATATTTAATGAAGCCAAGGTCCTTAATAGTGAACTTTGAATGTAGTACTTGTTTGACAATTTCAATCTCATTACAATTGGTTCATGTGAGAATCACATCATCAACATACACCAATAATGCAATAAATGAAGCAGCAAGATTTCTAATGAATAAACAATGGTCATGAGAAGTTTGTAGAAAGCCTAAGGAAGAAAATAAGTGAATTTTTTGTTCCACTGTCGAGATGCCTGTTTAAGGCCATATAATGACCTCTTCAACTTTTAGACCTGACCCTTTTGTGATTTATTGTATCTAGTTGAGGGAACCATATACACTTCTTCATCTAGGAAGCCATGAAGAAATGCATTGTTGATATCGAGCTAGTAAATGGGCCATTGTTTCACTATAGCTAAGACAATAAATATTCTAACAGTGATCGACTTAACTACATGTGAAAATCTCTCTTTGTAATCAATCCCTTCTATTTAATTGTAGCCTTTGGCTACCAAACGAGCTTTAAATATGTCAATATCTCCATTGGGTTTATATTTTATCTTGTAAACTCATTTTGGCCATTTTGCCTTCTTGCCTTTAGGAAGTGAAGCTAGTTCCTAAGTACCATTTGTTTCTAGTGCATGCAATTCATTGTCCATTTCTTTAATCCAATTGAGATCATAATATCTTGTGCATAAGTAGTGGGTTCCATAAATTGTGATATTGAAGTAACAAATGCATGATGATTATGTGAAAAAGTGTAAGGTAAAGAAGACATACTTGGAACTGAGAGAGTATTAGTAAGAGTAGTAGAAGAGACAGGTGCGGAAATTACTGTGGACACAAAATCCTTTAACCATGATGGTTTATTAATTTGACTAGAACTTCTTCTAGGAAGAAGGACAATTTGATTTTCAGAATTAATTTGGTTTTCAAGGACTATAGATTCAATAGGAACTTCAATATTGTGGTTGGCATTTGGTTCATGAGATGTTGTGGTTTCACCTAAAGAAGTGTTATTGATGGATGAGTCATAATGTTCAGAAGTTGAATTGATACTTGGAGATGTTAGGACTGCAGGTGAAGTAGGATTTATGTAATTAGAGTCAATAGGAGAATTTTGTATAATTTTGTATGTTATTATCTAAATCTTATTGTTGAATAGAACAAGGGATGACTGATTGATTTAGGAGAACCTGTGAATTTGAATTTTTATTGTAAGGAAATATTTGTTCAAAAAAAAAAATCTCTACTTATGAGAATTTTCTTGATTTCTAAATCAAGTAGTTTATAGGCCTTTTGTGTGGAAGGATATCCCAACAAGATGCATTTGATGGCTCTATCAGAAAATTTGTCTTTGTGAGGTATTATCATGGATTAAAATTTCACAATATCTTTCGATATATCGTGTTTTCATGGGGTGTGATATTTAAAACCCATGTGATATTTTTTTGACATTATTTCCAATGATATATCGATATATTGAGAAATATTAACGATATTTAGAAAATATATCTATATCAGCTAAATTTCATTAAAAATCAGTGAAATATCAAGCGAAATATAAAAATATTTCAAGAAATTTTGAGAAATTTCAAAAAAAAAAAAAACTGAAAATGCAAAAAAAAAAAAAAAAAGTTGCTGAGAATCTCTTTTTTAAAAATTATTTTTAAACTCTTTTTTAAATATATTTTTTAACTTATTAATTTTTTTTTCATTAGAAGTCTAATAAGCCGAAATAACATTGCATACTACATAACATGGAGTAGCTCTCCCCCTTAACATCTCTTACCAAATTGATGATAACTTTTGTGATTTGAAAAATTCAAATCTGAAACTTTCCACTTCCCACACCTTTAAAGATGATGAGAAGACCAACTATACTACACTTAAATGGTACTTATTAATTATTATTACCACTTTCTAATAATAATCATAATAATTATTTGAGCCATATAATATAATCACCTTGCATCAAGGACAAAATTAACAACCAATCATAGCAAACTTATAGTATACTATTGTTTGCTAATAATTATTTTTAAACAAGATTTTTTTATAATTTATTGAGTTAAATCTAAATACTAGTTGATTATTTATTTAAATGTCTATGGTTATTCATCTTTTAAGATTTTTAGATGTCTATTTAAATTATTATATGTATAAAATTAAATATATTTTATTTAAATAATATTAAAATTATTATATTATTTATATCATAATACAATTAAAATTATTAACATCATATAATTTGATATTATATTAGAAAAATAAATTAAGACAAAGTAAGCCATATGGGTTTGCTTTAAAAATTAAAACAAATTAAGAATACATTTTATATATTAAAAAATTATGATTATGCTTTAATGTTTATAATAACATTATGCAAAAAAAATGTCAAGAGGAGGGAGAGATAAAGATCCTGGGTGAGAACATGAAACTCGTATACTACATAAAATTACTGAAAGTATATGTAATTATTGTGAAAAAAATAATTCAAAATGGTAGAGTTATAATTATGTTTGTGTTGTATTATTATAAGAAAACAATGTATTATAATATTTAAATTCACTAAGTATGAACTTATCAAATTTATTTATTGTATTATTACATTATATTCTTAATTTCAGTTTAATTATATATCACCTTCTAACTTTAAGTATATTATAGATAATTTTTTTCCATATTTTTTATTTACAATTCTTCCTTCTGCTCTTTTATAATATTTTTTAAAATTTTATACAATATTTTCAAGTTTAAATATTAATTTCCACATTTTTTTTAAAAATCAATGTCGATATTTCAAACGATATCGATATTTCGGTCGATATTTTCATAATTTTGAAATATCGATATTATGATCGATATTGATATTTAAGTCCTTGGGTATTACATTGGTTGAAAAACACAAGCATCCAAAGGTTTTAAGATGCATGTATGAAAGTGGTTTTTGGTATAAGAGTTCATATAGTATTTTCCATTGTAGGTGTTTGATTGGAAGTTTATTAACAAGATATGTGGCTGTAATAACACAAAGTTTAAAAGAAAAGAAAAAGATATATATATATATATATATATATATATATATATATATATATATATATATAAGAGATGGACCAATCAAAACTTTTGTTTTGTTTTGGTCAGCAGAGAGAGAGAGAAAGAGTTGCTGCTTTGCTGGACTGTCGCTCTCCGGTCACCGCCCAACCATATGCGCTGCACCAGGAGGAAGAGCAGCCGCCGACAAGCCAAGCTAAAAAGTCTCATCGCCGAAGCAACCTCCACGTGTCATCCAACCGGTTTGCCAGTGAGAAGTTTTCTGAGTTGATTCTGGCTAGCTCCGATCTCCGTTTCCTACGAGGTTTGTACCATTGGAGTCCTCACTCTTCAGACTTTCATTTGGTACTCATTTTGTCTAAAATGGTTCACTTTGATTTTTGACCAAAATTCAGCGAAGATCGAGACTGCCAGCACCAATCTTTGACAACTTCTGGTGAGTGAGGGAAAGTGATCTATATTTTTTGATTTTCCATCTCGAGGCGAATCTGTGGATACTTGTTTCACTATCAACTACTGTTGATGATATTTTTTCGGTGATTTTTTTATTACCTTCTGGTGAGTGTCGTTTGATAGTTCAGAAATTGATGTAGATCAAGGATGCATCAAAACGCCATTCAACCTGCATTTTTGCGTTTTGGACACGTGGAAATGCATGAAACTCACTGGAACGGGCCCGAAACATTTCAGGCCCATTTTTGCAATTAAAAAAAATGCATTTCCATTCTGGAAATGTGTTTCTCCTATCGTTCAACCCTAAGTTAGGGACTTAGCACACCTAAATGATCCAAACATTTTCTACTTAGTGCTCCCTCCTCTCTTTCTCTATCGATTCCTACTCACCACCCATCATCCATCTGCAAGTGCGATAGCGACAGCGACTCACGAAGTGACAGCGGCTGACCCCTTGACGACAACTTGCGAACTCATCCATCTATCTGGTCGCTTTTATCGTTCTTTCCATTCTTCCAGGTAATTTATTTTTTAATTTGGGTTTTGCTGTGCTCGTTTTCTGGGCTCATTTTTTTGTTTGATTTGGTGGGCTAATCTGATGATGAATTTTAGCGTTGATTATATATATATATATATATATATTCAGATATTGGTTTAATTTGGCTAAATTAGTATGTTATTTTCCTTTCTTGATCATTTCTGGTTAAGTAATTTTAATTTTTTTCTTTCACAATTTTTTTTTTGTTATTTGTAGGGCTTTAGGTTTGAAATTGCTGGGTTTTTTAAAAAGCAATCTTCTTGGGTAAAGATTATGGTGTTTTTGATGTGTTTTTTGTTAGGTTTTGCTGTTGTGTTTAGTTTGCTATTAGTTATCTATTATTGAAGTTCATTTCTACTGAAGTCTTTGTTGTTGAATTCCATGGATGGTATATATATATATATGTGTGTGTGTGTGTTTTAATTTGAGTTTTACAAATATACCCTTATATTTTTTATGTTTACTCGTTTCCCCCATGTTTCGTTTCCTATATTTTTTAAAAATATCGTTTCTACGTGTCCATTTCCACATTTCTCGTTTTCGTGCAACCTAACTGTAGATGTTTAATTGGTTAATTATTTGTGATTAAGTTAATGTTGAGTTATAATTTGTTAGCGAGGCTTAAGAATTCATGAGTTGAATTAAAGAATTAAGCTATCCGATTTAAGATTCCTAAAATCTTATTTGATATGTGAATTGGGGATTTCATATGTATGCTTAGGTGAGCCAATGATCAAATGAGTTGCATGTTATTAAGGTGATTTGAGCTTTGATTGAAAGGATATAGCGATTGAGGTAAGTTATGAAGTGCATGTTTATAATTCTTTCTGTTATACTCTTCATTGTATATTGCAATTGTTCATGCGATCATTTGGACCGAAGCCAAATTCTTTGTTATATTTCATTGAATAATTATAAAACCAATTGATTATAAGAATCCATAAGTTGTGAGACTAATATGTTTTATAATTCAAATGATCCTCAAATTCATATGTTTATATATCCTTTAAATCCTAAACACAAATGCATATATGTTCCTTGGTTTCAATATTTATTGTATATATATGTCATTTGATCTCAATACCCAAATCACATGTTTCAATGAGTACAAAATTCCATTTGTATATTATTTCTTTAATATTATGTTCTGTTTGGTACTACACCTAATTGTATATAATTCCTTTGATTCTAATATCTATATATTTATATTTATTCTAAAACAAATTTGTTCAAGATCTATATATGTTCCAAGATCTATTAAATTCTAAAATATATTTTTATGACCCATTTGAATTCCAAGAACCCTATAATCCAAAATGTTCATTTGTATATGATTCACTTGATACTAAGACCTACATGTATAAATTCTATTGAAGCAAATTAGGCAGAGAACCATGATTTTTGCAAATGATGAGGCCATTGGGCCAACCGATTATTATTGATATGATCCTACCAAACCATAACCAAGCCTAAGCTAGGCTTGACAGAACGTCTATGCTATGCTAATGAGTGATAATCTATTAGACCGTGTGCACCGATGACTTAATTGATAGAGTCAAAGTATCAATATCCTACTTAGGGAGGACTCTTTACCCTAGGCATATACTCGGCCAAGTATACGAAGCAGGAAGAAGTTACTGCCATGACGAATTACGGGAGTTCACGGGGTTTGTGATGCAGTCTCGCCCATGTTCCCCCAATGGATATGATATTGTTTTGTCTTGACGGATAGTCCTTTAGTGCCCTTCTTTCATGGCACATATATGATATGTTTATTTCACCTATGATATATTTGATATGTATATGTACAGGTGACCCTATGAACCATTGATAAATATATGTTAATACCATTATTTATTGACACATTGACTATTTGTAAACCTCCTCATTCATATGCATTTCATAAATTTATTGAGTTGACGGCTCACGATATCATCTGTGGATTTCAGGTTATAGATTAACGAGTATAGCAAATAGAAGTTGAGCTACAAGCTAGAGCTTCTTGATCTCCTTTCTCCATTAAGAAGTACAATGTAGAAATGTATGTTTTATAATTGTATATGCAAATGTTATAGTTCAATGTTTATATCTTTAAATACTCCGTAGTCACTGGTATATGTTCATATGTTGCTAAGACATTATTGGACTTTCCCTTTGTATTTGGGAATGATAAAATGATAGTATGGTGATGATTATTGATGCTTGTAGGAGGTATATAATGTGTATATGATTCAGGTTATGATCTTGGGAAGTGACTTATATATGATTATTGATGATTATATTTGAGGATAGATGGGTTCAACGAGTTTTCGGTGGTCTTACGTCTACCCATGCCCTAGGACCGTTGCGGCTCAAAAGTTGGGTTGTGACAATGGCAGTGAGGATGCATTCAGACCATAATTTCTTAGGTAGGTGAGCCTGAAGTCTTAAAGCTCTAGCAATATCAAGCAAGTGCTTATGTTCCCTTTTAACCTCCCCATTTTGTTGGTGTGTGTAAGGACAAGTGGTTTGATGAATTATGCCTTTTAAGGCAAACAATTGGGAAAAGGATTGGTTTTTAAACTATGTACTATTATCAGTTCTAATCACTTTAATATGAACTTCAAATTGTGTTTCAACAAGTTTAATAAATTGAGCAACAAAAAAAATGTTTTATTTTTTTTGTTGAATCATTAGATTCCAGGTGGCTCTTAAGAAATCATCAACTATGGTTATGAAGAAGGTCCAGTTATAAAGGATATTGCATAGGGACCCACATATCCATATGCAGTAGATCAAATGGTTGGTTTGAGGTAAAGACACTGATGGAAAATGATAACCTGTGTTGTTTTGCTAATGCACATATCATTAATTAAAAATCAGTAAAAGAATGACAATGCAAATGAGGTATGTGTTTTAATTTTTCAATTGAAGGATGCCCCAAATAAGCATGAATCAAGGCAGTAGTAGAATTGGAAACAGAATTGAAACAACTCTCTTTATTCATTCTTGAAATAGGGAGTATGGTATTTACAAAGTTTGAAGGTAGTTGTAAATGCAAAGTTTCAGAAGACAATTTATTTAAGTAAGTTGTGATATTAGCAGGAAAAAAACCAGTTTGATCAAGAATGTAAAGTCCAACTTTTGCTCTTCCAATTGCTATTACTCTCTCAGTCAGAAAGTCTTGGAACAAACAAGTTTTTGTAAAAAATCAGTCTTAAAGGTAATGATTCAAGCAATTTATTGGCTGACAATAAATTGTATTTAAAATTTGGTACATAAAGAACATTAGTAAGGTAAGATTAAATGCAAGAATAATAGAACCTGTTTGGTTGACATTTGAAGCTTTTCCATTAGGAAAAGAAATGGTTATTTGATATATGAGGCAAAGATTTTTTTGTTGGGAGTCATGTGATCTGTTACTCCAGTATCAATAATCCAGGAATTTACACTTATTTCAGCAAATTTTGCATAATGAAAGCAAGTGGGAAAAGTGGAGAGATGATTACTAGCAAAGTTGTTGTTAACAATGCTAATTGTTGGATGAGTTATTGTTGTTGTTGCTATAATAGGTCCTTTATCTTTCATTACACCTCTTGTTGCAAGACATTGAACATTGAAGCAAGTTCTTCATATTTGTTTGTTCATGTATCAGGTGTCTTATCTAGAGAAGTTTATATGAAATTATCCATTGGATTGTATCTTCTGATCTGAGCAGCCATTCCTCTATTATGATATTCTGTTTTATTTTGGAAATCAATTATGTTCTTATACTTGTCTTTGAACCAATCTTGATAGCCTATGATCTTGAAGCATTTATCTCTTGTATGGCCATCAAGGTTATAATGTGTACAATGGCCTTTGTTTGGATCATATTTCTGTGGATCTCTCCTAAAGTTTTGTGTTCTGCCAAGTAAAGCTATAGACTCATTGTGATTAGAAAAATCAGAGATTACATGTCTTTATGATTCAACCTTTAAGATCATAGAATAAGCTCTATTCACAGAAGGTAATGATTTTAGAAGTAAAATTTGATTATGTGTCTGTGAAGCCTCGCTCGAGTACCGGTCCGATCCGCTAAGGGAATTGAAATGCTCTTCGGAAAAAACTCCACGATTGGAACCTGCTATGGGTTTAGAAAATTGGATTTTGTATTTTGGCATTGTAAAGGGAGTCGTCACTTTAATTTTATTTGTTTTTATTGAGAAAATTAAACGAAAACCCAATTTAAATTGACTCCAAAATATTTATCTTATCCCACTGAAAAAGCATTTATCTGCGAGTGACCAAACAGGGTCCGGGGATCAGGTTTTGGTAATAAACAATAAATTTCTTTAGTTTGACTAGAAGTGCAAAATAACTTTATTAAAAAGTAATTTTTGTGTATGCATAAACATGGATAAAGATGATGAATGAAATATTTATTAATGGTGCAAATATTAAATGAATGACAGTTATGAAAGAAATAAGCAAAAAACAAAATAAGATAAGAGGAACTTTCCTTTAGCTCTTATGGGTACTAGGAAAAGTACATATTCATCAATTAATTTAATAAAGAAAATTCATAAAGGATAATAAAGCAATAAAAGAAAGATAAAACAAAAAGGAAAAAATATTATTTAAAATATTTTGAAGTTGATGCCTTTAAAAGTTGGCATGTCTGCGTTTCCCATTGAATAGGAATCAAACACCACACAGTTCTTCCTTCCTGCGAAGGAGGGGTTTTGATAAAAGAGTTTGATTTAGTTTATTAATTTAATTCAGATTTTAAATTAATAAATTTTAGATCTTTTCAGTTTTAAACCTAAAGCAAGGCATAGTAAGATGAATTCTATATCTAAATTTAGAATTTTAAAATGCAAGAGAAATGAATTTTACCTTTACTTTTCTTGGCTTTTTCAATAATGGGGTAAGCTTAACTCTGGATCTAAGCTCCACTTCAGATTAGGAGCTCAAAGAAAATAATAAAAACTTTAAATTAAAATAATTTTAGTAGGTGATGGATTTGGATATAGAAAAGTGATTTTTATGTATCAAAATCAACAGAACTTTAGCTATAAATCAAACTATTTTCGGTCCATCCTTCCTCTCCCCCTCCCCCTTTTCTGAAGAAGTAAAGGTCTATTTATAGAGAAAATATGGTGAGGAGGTGGGCGGCGGCACGCTGGCCGCCCAGGCGGGGCTCTGGCCTGGTTCGATTTGACCTAGTTTTTGCATTATTTTGATTCGTTTTGGCCCATTTCTAATTCAATTCGGACCCGGTTTGATTCTATGGGTTTGTAATTGAAAATCGATCATCTGGAGGTGTAATTTTAAGGGTTCACAACTATCCCCTCATCAAAATTAGCTTGTCCGAAAGGCGATTCTGATGATAGTGAACCTGGGAAATAGGGATGGAGAAAAAGGAACCAAAGTGATGTCTAGGTCGGTTTTTAGACATATTTGGAAAATCTAAAAGTGATATTCCCTTTCTGTTTGGAAAAATAAAAGTTATATTCCCGGTCTGTTTGGATAAAAGATCCTAAGGCTATTCTAGGATGGTCTGATTTTTGGAAGGAAAACATTTTTCAGATTTAAAATACTAATCCTAAGGCTATCCTAGGATAGATATGTTTTTAAAGAGAAAACCTAATTCAGATTTAAGGTATGGATTCTAAGACTATCCTAGGATGGGTCTGTTTCTAAAGTTGAGATTTGATTGACGCCAGTTTGTCTCGGCGATTCTGAAGAGAGATTGATTGATGCCAGTTTGTCTCGACGATTTTGAAGAGAGGTTGATGGTCCCGATTATATTTGGGAATTGATGAGAATGGTTTCGGTCTTGGTATGGGTTTCATCAATATTGAACTGTCTGGTAGACAATTCTGAAGATATGAAAATGGTCATACCTGATGGGATGATTGGATGGATTGATCCTTTCTGGTAGGAGAAGGGTGTCCTTTTTAGTAGGATCATGTTCCTTTATGATAGGAAGAGGGTGTTGGTCCTTCTGGATTCAGGAGTTTGGATTGATGATCCGCTTTGTTTCATGAGCTCTGATTAGTGACCTGTTTTAATATGAAATGCATTTGACTATGCAAAAATCATGAATTGGATACCTTAAACCTTTGACCGTTCAATTTGGTATGAAAGTGTTGATCTTTGTAGAGGATGGTGCCCCCATTTTGGAATGATGAAGGATAGTGGTTTAGTTGTTATGCCCTAGGAGATAGTCAAGGCAATGTCAAGTTTTAGCCTTTGGAGGAGGTTATGCTTAGAAGGTTTAGTCAGGTGTGGTCTGAAAAGATTATCTTGGAAGGCTGGATCAGTTTTTGCCTTAGAGGTCATGCTTGGAAAAGATTTTTTGCTCTGAAGGCTCAGTCAGGGTTTGCCTTGGAGGGGATTATCTTGGAAGGCTTAGTCAGGTGTGGCCTGAAAAAGTCATCTTGGAAGACTAGGTCGGGTTTTGCCTTTGGTAGAGATTATGTTTGGAAGGCTCAGTCAGATGTGGCCTTTTCAAAGGTGAAGATTGTGGGTTGTCTGTGTGTGACTTATCTGTTAAGAGTCTGCTTCTAGACATGACTTTTGGAGGTATTTAGACCAATTGACTTGTCACTTGATTTTGCTTGTCCAAAGAATTTGGACTTTAGGGATGATATGATTTGCTTGGGATGGGCTTTGACTGGTTTGGGCCCTTTTTAATTAGCTTGAGGATGATAAGCCTTGGGAGTTATGGCTCGATTTTGGCTTTGCCAAGAAAATTGGGCTTCAAGGATCATGAGTCCTGAGAGACTTTGGATTTTGGTGGACTTGGCCTTTGCAAGATGAGATTTTACCAAGGAGACTTAGGTTTTTGGTGGGCTTGGCCCTTTTGATCAGCTTGAGGAGGATAGGATTTGGGAGCCATAGCTCGACTTTGATTTTTGTTAAGAAAACTGGGCTTAAAGGATCACGAGTCCTGAGAGACTTGGGATTTTGGTGGGCTTGGCCCTTGGAATATGAGATTTTACCAAAGAGACTTAGGTTTAGAAGGATGGTAAGCTGGACCTTTTGAAAAATTGTTAGGGAGGTTGTATGATTTTGCTATTGTAGCATCATTTATAGAGAAGATAAGCACGACTTATCTTATTGACTGAGATTTGAAGAGACGCTTAAAGTGACAGGATTCTTGAGGAGACACTAGATTTATTTGGGCGACTACTCGAAAGACGTGCTTTTTAATGGATGGTAGGAGCTGTTTAGCTTTTTGAGCTAAACGACTTAAAAAATATACCCTTAATGAATAATAAGGGATACTTAGCTGCTTGAGCTAAGTAACGTGATGGATGATAGGAAGGATATGCCTCTACTAAATGATAAAGACAATATGATGGATGACTAAAAGAAGATATTGAGGACATGCTTATGATGGATTGATAGAAGACAATTCAGAAGGCGTGCTCCTAATGAAGAATTAGCCGAAAGATGATGATTTAGGAAGATATGCCTTTAAATATAGGATAAAGGCATAAGGAACATCATGATTGGATCAAGATGATTTTTCTCTTCTTTTTAGCTCTAATTTCTGTCTGAGCTGTCCTTTCGAGTTTTCAACTCGACGAGTTTGCTTTAATTTATGCCTAAGTCGCCCTTTCGGGTTTTCAACTTAGCGAGCTAATCAATGAATTTTGGCATTTAAAGATTATTCCACTATGATTTGGGTTACTGTTGTCCTTCATCTTGGGGCTTTGACCTTTATCTAGACCATTTCATTAAATTTTGATCTAGAGAGAAACCTTGTGAGGACATTGGGTCCTTTTTGAAATTGCCCCTTGTTGAGGTGTTTGTTTTTTATTAACCAAAAGTGCGATGGGTAACTTTATTAGAGTGCCTTTAGATTTGACTACTCCAACTGAAGATATCACCACATGGTGTTCTTTATTGACTATCCTTTGGTTAGGAACTGGTGAAGCGGTCGCTGATGCAGGCACAATAATATCTCAAGCTTTTGATTTTTTCCAAATCATGGTGGATTTCATGGTGAAATGCTTGCCAAAATTCATTGATTTGATTTTTTTTTATTTTTTTTGAAGATGCAACTGTTAATAAGAAGGATGAGAATAGAGAAGTGCATATAAATGTTTCAAAGATAGAAAAATAAGTAAATGACAGACTTAGACTCAAATTTAGATTTTGAACATGGACTCAGACTCGAATTTGGATTTTGAACATGGACTCTAAATATAGACTCAAACTCGAATTTGGATTTGGACTTGAACTCAATCTCATACAGGTCAGATTAGCTGAGCTTGAACTCCTCCATAACATACTACTTACTTACTTAGGTAGAGGTGAGGTGAGATGGGGTCTATTTTCCACTTTGACGAAGATATATGGCTTCAGGTTAAAAAAGGAAAATGAGATCGAGGCATGTCGATTTTAGCCTTAAAGATCATAGTGTTCAGATTATTCATCACTATTCATATTGATGGTGGAGAATTCAGGTTGAAGTGATTTGCTTTGGATGCAATCTTCAACCCTAGATGCAATTGCCATCAAAGCTTTGAAAATGGGCAGTTATTGGGTTAGCAGATGGGTTTGGTAAGTTGAGAGTACGTTCTTGATAATGATGTCCACTTGTTCTTGTTCCATTGATCTATTTACCATTTGAGCAGCTTTAGCCCTCCACCTTGTAAGGAACGTGGAGAAGGACTCATTTGAAAGTTGTTTGGTGGTTTCCAAGTCATGCTTAGTGACATCCACTTCACTGTTGTAATGATATTGCTTGATAAAGGCTTGACAAATATTATCTCATGTCCTTGTTTGACTCTTGTCCAGCAAATGGAACCATCTCATTGTAGCACCGGTTAATGATTGTTAGAACAGTTATGCAAGGAGATCATTATTAAGTCCCAAAGGCTGCATTGCCCCCACATATATCATCAAATGAGTCTTAGGGCAAGTAGTTCCATCAAATTTCTCAAGTTCAGGCATTTTTAATTTGGGTGGAAGTTTAACATCAGGAAACAAGGCTAAACTATCCATATCAATCAGGTCATTGTGGAGTATTAAGGATTTGATGGTTTTCTCCATTACTTCAAATTTCTCTATAAGCATCTTGGTGTCTAGATGGAAGGACACTTCCCTACCCTAAAAAGGATTCAAGGGAAAGAAAGGATTAAAGTGGGTGAAGGTGCTTAGCACAGAGGTAATGTGGGCATGGACTTGGACTGAATAAGGGTTAGCCCGATTCAGATTTGGGGTGGTCTGGTCCAAAGCTGTGTTTGGATTAGTCGAGATGAGGCTAGCTTGATTAACCATGGTCCGTAACTCTGTGATGATGGATTGCCTTTGTTCCTCAAATTGAGCTTATTGAGTATTCAGAATTGCTTGAAAATTATCCTCTTGCTTTTTAAGGAGATTGGTCATGAGCGTGGTCAGGGCAGCCAAGTCAGTTGGGTTAGTCATTGGTATCTTTAAGCAAAATAAAAAAAAAAAAAAAACATGTGAGTGATTGGTGAGGATATGAAAAGGTATACAAACTCTGAGGGTGGGCCAACTATTTTTGGGCTTTGAGTATGATAGGCCAAAGGTATTGAACTTTTGGAGATTTGCTAAGGTCTTAGGCTTAGGATTGTATGTTGTGCCAAAGGTATTAGGCTTTAAGAATTTTCTTAGGTAGGATGGGCCAATGCTTTGGGCTTAGGGTTGCATGTTGTGCCAAAAGTATTGGACTTTAAGATTTGTGGGGCTAAAGTGATTGGGTTAAAAGTGTTTAATCTTTTTTCGGTTCAAGGCTCCACTTAAAAATGAATGCATGTTGTACAATATGGATGCATGATGAAGATGCAAATGTGTAAGGATTTTGCTTTATGGAACGTACAACCTAAGATTAGGTTCTAGGTTCATTACATGAAAGGGTAAGAGTGGCTTGAATTGGGTACCCGTCACACTATAGCAACAATATACCTAACCACATGTGAGTCAAGGAGCCTTGCGTGGGGTCCAGTAGTACGTGCATACTCATTACACCTCAAAAATGGATTTAGAGGATATATCGCAGGCTGGATGATTTCATTATTAGCAAGCAGACCTAAGGAAGGTTGCCCACTCAATGTTACTTTCTATCCATTGTTTTCCTAGGAAAGTAGGGTTTTTTGGACAAAGAGTCCAAATGTAGTGATGCATGAAAAGTTACTTTGAACTAAAAGCCAAACTTCGTGTTTTACCAAAAGTAATCCACTTTTATCTTTTATTTGAAAAAGATTCAATTGTCCCCAGTGGAGTCGCCAACTATGAGGCCTCACTCGAGCACCGGTCCGATCTGCTAAGGGAATCGAAATGCTCTTTGGGAGAAACTCCACGATTGGAACCTACTATGGGTTTAGAAAATTGGATTTTGTATTTTGGCATTGTAACGGGAGTTGTCACTTTAATTTTATTTGTTTTAATTTGAAAAATTAAAGGAAAACCCAATTTAAATTGACTCCAAAATATTTATCTTATCCCACTGAAAAATCACTAATCCGCGAGTGACCAAAGAGGGCCCAAAGATCAGATTTTAGTAATAAACAATAAATTTCTTTAGTTTGGCTAGAAGTGCAAAATAACTTTATTAAAAGGTAATTTTTGTGTATGCATGAACATGGATAAAGATGATGAATGAAACAGTTATTAATGGTGCAAATATTATATGAATGACAGTTATGAAAGAAATAAGCAGAAAATAAAATAAAATAAAATAAAAAGATCTTTCCTCTAACTCTTATGGGTAATAGGAAAAGTACATAGTACTCAATTAATTTAATAAAGGAAATTCATAAAGGATAATAAAGCAATTAAAGAAAGATAAAATACAAAGGGGAAAATATTATTTAATAGGAATCAAATCCCACGCAATTCTTACTTCTTACTAAGGAGGGGTTTCGATAAAAGATGTTGATTTAGTTTATTAATTTAATTCAGATTTTAAATTAATAAATTTTAGATCTTTTCAGTTTTAGACATTAAAAAAATGCACAATAAGATGATTTCTAGATCTGAATTTAGAATTTTAAAATGCAAGAGAAAAGAATTCTACCTTTGTTTTTCTTGGCTTTTTCAAGAACGGGCCGAGTTTAACTCTGGATCTGAACTCCACTTCGGATTAGGAACTCAAAGCAAATAATAACAACTTTAAATTAAAATAATTTTGGTGGGTGATGGATATGGATATAGAAAAGTGATTTTTAAATATCAAAATCAACAGAACTTTAGCTATAGATCAAACTATTTTCGGTCCATCCTTTCTCTCCCCCCTCCCCCTTTTCTGAAAAAGTGGAGGTCTATTTATAGAGAAAATATGGTGAGGAGGTGGGCGGCAGCATGTCGGCCACCATGGCAAGGCTTTGGCTTAGTTCGATTTTCAATTCGGTTTGACCTAGTTTTTGCATTGTTTTGGTCTGTTTGGGCCAGTTTCTGATATGATTTAGGTCTGATTTGATTTTATTGGTTCATAATTGAAAACTGGTTATCTAGAGGTATAATTTTAAGGGTTCTCAATGTCTAGTCATATCCATATGAAGCCCCATCAAAAATTGCATTAACCTATTTTTGTTCTCCATTTCAGAAATTCTCCTAGTTGCTCCACACTCACATTCAAGTATAGGCTCAATGCTGGTTAATTCATCCCAAAACTTTTTCAGTTTGGTGAAATAAACTAAAACTGAATCATTGTGCTTGAAGTTATTTTTCTCTAAATCTGATAGATGAGAGGACCATTGCTCTCTAAAAAGTTTCTGAATTTGATTTTAGTGAATTGATTTTTCCATCAATAAACCTTGGCTTGTTGTTCATGCCAAGAGCAATTTTCATTATGCGATTCCAAGATTTGTAGTTACCTCCAGTCAATGGTGCAGTTACTAAGACTGATCCTGGATGATCTGACAATTGTAGAGTCATTGGATCTCCATTGGAGAAAACTTAATTTTAATTTATATTCATTTCTAGAGCTCGTGTGTTATGAGCTTGTGTTTCATATTGTTTTGCCATTGTTGTCTTTCTTCAATACTTGAAAAGTAACAATTTTAATGGAGGTGAGAGATCTATGTCGAAAAAAAAAAAAAGAGTTTTGTTTGGTTTCCTGGAAAATTTTTATTTTTGGTTTTCTATACCTACTATGATACCATGAAAACTTGTGGATTTAGAGAGTAAAATTTAAATAAATATTTCTCTTATTATTAATGGAAACAATCTAGAAACAAATTTATATACAAGTTACAACATGTGAACTACGAGAAAGAGAAAAAAATCTACAATTAACTAAGTGCCAGTGTGTCTAACAAACTAAGGTGGTGTTTGGAAAAATTGAAAATTAAGTGCTGAAAATTTAAGTATTGAATTTTAAGTACTAAATAAAATAAGTGATATAATTTTTAAATAGTAAAAATATTTAAAAATTTAATCACTTATTGCATTCAGTATAAATTTTAAGTTAACAATTTTGACTTATCATTTTAAGTGATTTTTTACTTAATTTAAATTTTTAATACATAGTTATCAAACAAACTTAAAACGATTAAGTGCTGAAAATTTTAATTTTAAGTGCTGAATGGTATTATCAAACACCACCTAACTGTTTTTTATCTTCTAAGCTGACCTTATAACAAACTAATTAAATATATTAAGTTCTACAAGTTTCAATCAATAGAGTTTGGTTTAGTTAAGTTAAATTTTATAAAATTGAATTTGTAAAATTAAAATAAATATTTTTTAATATTTCAAATATAAAAAATTTAAAATTTTGAAATTTAAGATAAATTCTATAAAATATTATAGAATTCATTTGTTTCAAACGACTATTAGTATTTTAATTATTAAAAATTTTAAAATACTCATCCAACTATTATATTTAATTAAACGATCATAATAAATGTTTTAAGAGTAGTCCGAATGCAAATGATAACTAACTGTTTATTTAAAGAAAGCTCTAAATTAAATACTTACAAAAAGAAACAAAAAAAGGTATTATGCTGGGGAGGTTTTCCTCTAGAAGACTGTAAATAAACACTTCTGTCCTTCTGTTTATAGGTTTTTCTGATTCTTTGATCTTATAAAAAAAGAGTTTTTTTTTTTTTTAATCTTTTAATTATTCTTTTATTTGTTCTTATTTAACATATTTTTCATAATTGTAACATCTTGCGATAAATAATAATGTCAATAGCAAAATTGTCAATATAATTGCTGGACTAAATTGACATTTGGATACAATTTAGGAGTTGATTAATTGAAAAAAAATAATAATAAAGAAAAGAAAGTGACAGCCCAACCTATATGAATGATTAATGTCTGTATATTATATGGCGGCATTCTAAATAAAGTTTTGTCAAAGTCAGTATGTCTCTCTGCCGAAAGGCCGAAAAAGTTACGTATATAGTTTTGGGAGGCTGCTGCCAAATCACAATGAGAAATCTATATTCATTTATTACTTTTTTTTTAATTTTTAATTAGAATGAGATTCAGGGTTCATAATTATTAAATTAATTACTTTTGAATTTTTTTTTATATAAAAATAGTGAGAATTTTGAATTTAAAATTTTAATTTAAGTGAATTAAATATAATCTGATTGATTTTTTATTTATTTGAAAGTGTTGCGAGTGAAGTTTCGAGTCGAATTCCTTACTCACCAGTATAATGATAGTTATTAAAAAAAAAAAATATTATCATCTTATTGTCTAGCTCATATAAATTATTTAAAAAAATAATTGTACTAAAAAAATTTATAATTATTTTTATTTTGTCATATATAATTATGTAATTTAAAATTATCCTAAAGGTAAATTAGTAAAATAAATACAAATTCATAGTCTTGTGGACAGAGGGGGAGTATATTTTTCCTTTAATGGGAGGGTATCAGAATTTAAGGCACAAATTTTGCGACAGGGGAATCTAAAGCTTAGAATGGAATCATGATTGGAGTGTTAGTAAAAAGAAGTCTAATGAAAGAAAAGAACATTAATTGGTTGTTGTTGTGCAAGAAATGGTTAGCATGAGGCCGACATTCAAAAGCAAGAATTAATTAATAACAAATTAAACATTAATTGGTTGGGCAAAAGAAATAAAAAAATAAATAAACATTAATTGGCAAAAGAATCATGCCTGTGTATTTTTTTTTTCAAAAAAAAAAATCATTTATTTTCATAGATATAATTTTGAATGTGATATTTTTTTTAAAAAAATTAAAATTAATTTAAGACATTTATTTATTATTCTATTCTAAAACATAAGATGATAATTAATACAGATTAATTTTACACTCAATTAAAAATAAATTATTCATTTAAAAAACTAAAATATTTATAAAAAAAAATCTAAATACTACTATAATTTGAAATTTACAAGGTTTTCAAACCCGGCCCGATCTTAGAGCCGATGAAAACAGAGGATCAAGGGTTAAAGGTTCAATCGGAGTCGAACCGTAATTAAATTAAATATATTATAAATATTATACACAATATATTATAATTAATATTACCTATTAAAAATCATGATAATTAAAAAATATATTTTTAAATAAAATAAATTAATTAAGTAAATATTAATTAACAAAT
>CATKHJ010501357.1:0-10461 GCA_949750685.1 Vernicia montana
AGAGAGAGAGAGAGAGAGAGAGAGAGAGAGAGAGAGAGAGAGAGAGAGAGAGAGAGAGAGAGAGAGAGAGAGAGAGAGAGAGAGAGAGATTATTTAGGAAGCTCATGTGTTGAGCATCTTATTCATATATCCTCTGTAAAATTTCCCTCAGTTACATATTTCTCCATACCTCCATCTGTATCTCAATTTTTACAAATATTTTGTAAAAGTTTATTTTATAAAGGTACATTTTTCCACATATCTTATTTATTTTCCAATATATTTTACATCTGATCATTTCATAAGTATGCTCTGTACTCGCTTGTAAAAGATCTTGGACATCAAAAATATTGTTCATCATCATCTTCATTTATTTTATTATACTGTTTTTTGTTTTCATTTACTGCTTTCATTTCATATATCTCATCTCATATATCCTCATATCCTCGATCTTGTATGGTATCAAAGCTTGGGGGGGTATTACATTATATATTCATATGAGAAGACCAGTAGGCTACGCCTACAGAAAAATATTAAAAAAGAAATCTAATATAAAAATCTTGTTACCTATATTTATAAAGAAGTTGAGAAGATTGTTGTGTGTTGTTGTTAGAAGTGTATTTCTGTTTTGCAGGTGTATTTGTTTTGTAATATCTATTTGCTTAGAAATATGAATAATATTTTCATTCCATTGAACATGAATAGCTAGGTCGTAAATCTTAAAGAAAGGCAGTAAACCCTGTGGGCATAATTTGAGTATAACCAGATAAAATTTTATTTTAATTTTCTTTTCAAAAATTTATTACATAATGGATACATTTCTTTGTAGAACTACAACATCATTCTCTACATCTTCCAACTCAAATGAATATGAAATTAAAAGAATTATCAATAGTGAAGAGATCACTATTGAAGATTTTTCAAAATCCATTGATGATGGAAAATCCCCAAAGTACAACAAAACTAGATTTATAAATCAAGTAAATTAAACTTTTTCAAATCCACTCAATTGAGAAATATTTCTCACACACAAAATAGGAAAAGATCTTCTTCCAAATCCCATTAGAATTTTGAGTTATAATCCTAACAGAGATTTTTCTTAAAAAAATCCATTAGTATGACTATCTACAAAGAAAATGCTCTTGGAAATTGGGACATGGATGTCAAATGTGCATTGTTACACCAATGACCCCATATAATGACTTACTAGTTTCTATGTTCTAATCTCAATTTGTGCTTGTCAAGCATCCTATGGCTAAATCAAACAAGTTCTAAATGTATTCTCACTTCATGCACTCAAATTAAATGGGTGAATGAAATTTTTTCTTAAAAAAAATCATTAGTATGACTCTCTATAAAGAAAATGCTCTTGGAAATTGGGACAAGGATGACAAATGTGCATTGTTACACCAATGACCCCATGTAATGACTTACTAGTTTCTATGTTCTAATCTCAATTTGTGCTTGTCAAGCATCCTATGGCTAAATCAAACAAGTTCTAAATGTATTCTCACTTCATGCACTCAAATTAAATGGGTGAATGAATTTTTTTCTTTAAAAAAAACATTAGTTTGACTCTCTACAAAGAAAATGCTCTTGAAAATCGGGACAAGGATGGCAAATGTGCATTGTTACACCAATGACCCCATATAATGACTTACTAGTTTCTATGTTCTAATCTCCATTTGTGCTTGTCAAGCATCCTATGGCTAAATCAAACAAGTTCTAAATGTATTCTCACTTCATACACTCAAATTAAATGGGTGAATGAATTTTTTTCTTAAAAAAAATCATTAGTATGACTCTCTACAAAGAAAATGCTCTTGGAAATTGGAACAAAAATGACAAATGTGCATTGCCACACCAATGACCCCATGTAATGACTTACTAGTTTCTATGTTCTAATCTCCATTTGTGCTTGTCAAGCATCCTATGGCTAAATCAAACAAGTTCTAAATGTATTATCACTTCATGCACTCAAATTAAATGGGTGAATGAATTTTTTTCTTGAAAAAAATTATTAGTATGACTCTTTACAAAGAAAATGCTCTTCGAAATTGGGACAAGGATGGCAAATGTGCATTGTTACACCAATGACCCCATGTAATGACTTACTAGTTTCTATGTTATAATCTCCATTTGTGCTTGTCAAGCATCCTATGGCTAAATCAAACAAGTTCTAAATGTATTCTCACTTCATGCACTCAAATTAAATGGGTGAATGAATTTTTTTCTTAAAAAAAATCATTAGTATGACTCTCTACAAAGAAAATGCTCTTGGAAATTGGAACAAAAATGACAAATGTGCATTGCCACACCAATGATCCCATGTAATGACTTTCTAGTTTCTATGTTCAATTTCTATATTATTTAGTTTTTATTAAATTTATATATATATATTGAAACTAGCGAAATAATTCATTTTAATTGAATTTTTAGAGATTATTGTTGAAATCATTTTTTTTTACCAAAAAATTATTATATATCTTATATGGATCCAATTAGGGATGTCAATTTAATTCACCTCGCTCTTAATAGGACGGATTTTAAATTTAAACCCGAATTGGGTTAGGGTTGAGGCACGTAATGATATAATTCGGCCCGATTATATATATTTTTTATTTTTTTATTTTTTAAATATTATATATATATTTAATATACCATTTTTTAATTTATAGCTTTTTTTTATGTAAAAGATAAATTATATTGTATGGATATATATAAAAAAGATATATAAATAAATATGTATATGAAAAATTAATATTAAATAATTATTTTTAAAGAAAAATAAATAAAAATAAAAAATAAAAACAGA
This sequence comes from Vernicia montana, assembly GCA_949750685.1. Classification (NCBI taxonomy): domain Eukaryota; kingdom Viridiplantae; phylum Streptophyta; class Magnoliopsida; order Malpighiales; family Euphorbiaceae; genus Vernicia; species Vernicia montana. The sequence continues at coordinate 2,795 of CATKHJ010501357.1, forward strand.
TAGTGAGACAGGTACAAAAATATGTTGGCGATGCGGGAGCGGGTAATGAGAAACTTGCCCCATGCTCGTTCCGTTGCCGTCCCTAAATCCAACTTAAAACCTCTTAGTAGCTTTCATCTTACCATCGCACCAAAACTTATTGTTGAAGTCATAAGGAATGAAAAGTTACAATTACAATTTGGGCAAAGTCCCCAAAATCCTCTATGCAGGTTGTAAATTTTCTTTTCAAATAAAGAATACCGTAATAAATGAATATATCTAAAAAAGGGGATAAAATATAATTTGAGGTCTGAATTTTGGCTAAAAGTGCAATGCGAATTTTGTAGATATCAAACTGATCCAATTACCCTTCATACTTCATTTCATAACTTACGAGCTCACGTGACATTAATAAAAGTTATGTGGGACTTACAAATCAGATGTGGAACCCATTTTATATTTTTAAATAATAAAAAATATTAATATTTTCCTAAATCATATTTCAAATAATATAAATTATTAAAGTTAAAAACTTAAAAATTCAAAAAAAAATCAAAATACTTAAACATTTGTAATATCCTAGATCAATTTAATTCCTACGAATTATCGATGATGCCATAGAAAGGCACTTTAAACGATTAGTGAAATAGTGAGACTAAATATAAGTCTAAACATGCTCGGTAAAATATACGTAAAATTTTTCTTTTACTGTGATAGTATAATACATAAGTATTCATAAGAATGTGATTAATGAAAATAAGTTTAACAAACTACTTTGATATCGATTACAATAACATACACTATAAAAAGGAGTAAAATAGTCATTTTAAAAAAACTGTAGAAATGACAAGTTAACTGTACATGAACATGTGAAATAAAGTGTGAGTCCCAACTATATGGCAATATGGCTGGCCCAAAGTGGATTGAAAAAGGAAAATTATGCTTGAAATTATGTGAAAATAATAAGTTAGATAAATTAATGAAAATGGACCCCACATTTTTATTAGTCAAATTTATGACATAATGGTGGAATTTCTTAGATTTTCCTATCATAAAAAATATGTTCATATTTATCTACACATAAATGAATTTTTGAAGTTAAAATTGAGCTAAAAATATTAGCCATTAGATCATTCTTAGTAAATCTCCACCATCTATTCAACTAAAGCTTATCCAAAATGCCTTAAAATCATCTTATTTCTATCATTTGTCATCAAAAGAAAATTCTAGTTCTTTTCTTCACAAGGATGGCCATCCCCCTAAAGTTCTTCACCAAGACTTCATGTAACTGTAATACCCCAAGTTTTTGATTGTTCTAATGTCATAAGATGTGCTGTAAGGATGAGAATTAGAACTTGATTTTTTTTTTAGATCTCATGATCGGTTTGTTTGCTTAAGTTTCATAAAGTACATGGTTGAATGAATATCTTAAATGATATGATCTAACTAAGGATGAATGGAATGAGTATTGTGGATATCAAAATGGAAGGAAGTAATTACAAGAATGTGGTTTGAATGGAATGTATTGATTTGCTTGGCTATAACATAACATTGTATGATTTCATGAGTATTCAAGGTTAAGGTTGTTTACCTTGTTTGATGAGTATGCTATGATATATAATCCCTTATGGATAATGATTCCCAAGTGTTTCATGGTGATTAAGTTATATTTGTGATGGTCTTAGATTGATAAATGCTAATGATAAAGGTTTGAGAAGATTATATTGATTATTTTGAATTCCATTGTTGATGATTGAACCATGAATATGTGTTTGTGATAGAATGGTGCATATGATATAGGCTTACAACCTTATGAGACAGTTTGAAGATTGTTTTGATGTGTTGGAATGAAATTGAGAGTTAGTTGTGGAATTGGAAATGAGAAGGATGAAGTTTTGGGTTGTTTCAAGCTTGAACGCTCGTTCATAAGGATGAACGCTCGTTCAAAACCCTTCTATGTGAATAGTAAAGAATTTGGAATTGGAGATGAACGCCCCTTCATCTAGTTGAACGCTCGTTCAAGTTATTTGAACGCACATTCAAGGTCGAGGTCTATAAAAAGGCAGCAGCAGCCTCATAGCGAGAAATCTGATTTTTTTTCAATTTATTCGATCCCCTTAGCCCCCAAACCTTACCAAATGCTATATATGTTCCTCCATGGCTAAGATTAGTCATTTAAACTCAAGATATCAAAGGATATACAAGATCTAAGGTGGATTTCTCCATGGATTCTCGAAAATTTGGATTTGAAATTGAGGGAGACATTTTGAGATAAGTTATTAATCTTTCAAATTTCTTTATGGGTCTTGTTAGTAAAGTATTGTAGCATCTTTTATGAGTTAAATAGAAGCTATTAAGAGCATTTTTGCAAGAGATTGGTTGATAGAAAGATTTTTGCTATGAACCCTAGAATTGATTCGGGGATTTTGTTTATGGCTAAGAGTTATAATTGTTATTAAGGTTTTAGAATGATGGATTTATGGTTAGGATTGTGATATCAAGATAATTGATTTAGGTTACATATTATTTAGTCAATGCTTGATTTGAGAATTTATGTGTAGGCTTTGGTGAGCCAAGAATTGGATGAACTACAATGCAAATGAGTTGATTGGAATGTGATTAATTGATTATGGCAAGTGAGGTAAGTTATGAAATGTCGTTCATAAGCTTCCATTGTGCATTTCCTTTTGAATGACCTATATCGTTTAAAAGTATGAATATTCTCATTTGTTAAGACTGTATTGTTTAATGAAACCAAGACTCATAAATGTTATCGTTATCGATCATTACCGTTATTGAATCCATGTCATTGTTATCAAATTCATTTGTCATCGCTATCGAGTTGTTTCGATATCGAATATGATGTTATTGTTATTGAATCTATCCTTACAGTTATTGAGTGTAATCGTTAATTGAATCCTTTGATATCAATTGAATCTTTTGCTATCATTATTGAACCTAAAGCTAATGTTATTGAATTTATCGTTATTTTTATTAATTGATATCATCTTTGCATCCATTGCCATTGCTATTGAAATACTTTGTACTATTAACTTTGTGACATCATTGATGATAAGTCTATTGATTGTATCTATTGCTATCATTGAATTCATTGTTATCGTCAATGAATCCTTTGTCATTGATCGAATTCATAGTCATTGATTAATAAATTCATTATAATCGATTGAATCGATTTATTCATTATTGTTGTTAAATTCTTTGTTATAAATTGACTCCTTTGTTATCAATTGAATCATTGTGATCAATTGACTTCTTTATTATTAATCGAATCCATTGTTCTCTATCAAATTCTTGATATTCTTGTCAAAGTTATGGTTATCATTATTACTCCATTGTGGATAAGCTCCTTATTGAATTCATCGTTCTTGATTATTGAAATCATTTGTATTGTAAAGTCTCATTGCTCCATTATCGTCAAGTCTTTTGTTGAAACCCATGGTTGTTGATTATTGAAATTCAACTTTTAGATTTTTGGTATTGTAAAAGCTTTGTTGCTTCCTTGTCAATGATCCTTTTCCTCGAATGTCATATGCTAAAGATTAAAAGAAAAGTCCTTTCATTCTTAATTGTTATTAAAAGATCATTGATAATGATATTGTCATTATTCTTTGTTAACCAGTTAACATATTGTTTATTGAAACCATTGACCCAAATGATAGCCATTTGGGCTAATAACCAATGTTAATGAACCTACCAAGTTATGATTTAGCTATGACCGTATGACAGAACGCCTTACTAATGGGGGAAAAGAACCATTAGACCATGTGCACTGGTAACTCTATTGACCGGGTCTATAAACTTGATCAGATATCCTCGCAGGTATGCGTTGGATTTATAAAGGGAAAAGTTATTGCCCTTTTTATATGTTATGGAGATTTATGAGGACGGTGGCATAGTCCCGTTGCATAATATCTCATATGATGTAATGAAATGATCATTGAGACTCATTGGGGTTTGTGGTGTCGTCCCTCCCATGGGTTCTCCCATATGTTATGGAGAGTCGGGTTGTTGTGGTTATATTATCCCGAGTTCTCTCATGGTTAGATACTCGTGGCGTTGTGGATTATATTGACTCGAGTTTTTCCATAATTAATGATATGATGATTAATTGATTCTATCATAGCGGATCCTTTTGATACCTTTCTTTGGTTATTGAACCTAAACCATTGTTAAACATGATTGTTCCATTGCTAAAGTTAATGAACCATCCAATGTTATTATAATTACCAAGCCAATGTTGAACCTATGAATGTAAGACAAATGTTACCCATATTATATGTATATATGTGTATTATTTTGTTCACACCGATTCATTGCTTCCGTGTAAAATCCAGTTTGCATACATTTCATAAACTTACTGAGTTGACGACTCACGACATCGTCTGTGGATTTTAGGTTATTGTTTAGAAGTGATTGGATGACGGGTAGGCTGGACTTCTTGATTGTATTTCACCTTAAAGAAGCTATAATGTATATGTCTATGCTTAAGTTTATGTTATTGTTAAGACTGTGTATATTATGGTTTAAGTTATAGTAATTCTTTTGTTAGTTGCTCCGTAGTATTTGAAGTGTCATAGTGACATTAATAGTATGATAATTATTGTTTAGAGAGATATGACTATTGTAATGATATGGAATTGTTTAAGAATTGATATTGGTAATGTTGTATCTTAAGGATGATTGTATGATTATAATTGTGATTGTATGATACATATAATGTGTTTGAACAATGAGTAATGATATTTAAAGGTTGCTTAGATGTATGTTAAGTTTGATATTGTTGATCCAGGTTGAGTATTATTTGGGTTCTACGGGTTTTCGGTGGCCTTACACCTACCTATGCCCTAGGACCGTCGCACTGCCGGATTTGGGATGTGACAGTAACTTCAAGGTAACTTCAAAATTTTACCTTCAAATTTCCTTCTAAGTATGAATAATTAAATTATAGTGTTGGAATTTCAAAAATTTCTTTCTCTTCCTTGCTCTTTTTAATTCGGCCTATGAAGGGAAAATTGGAAAAAATTATTTATTTTTATTTCTTGATATTTATGAGTGGATTATAAAGTTAATTGAAAAATTTGATGAATTAATTGAGTATAGAATGCAAGATAAAGCTTGAATATATTCTTGAACTTGAAATTGAAAACCTAAGTTTTTTGAATTGGGCAGAATCTTGTGACACCCATACTGTCTACTTAGAGGCTAAATTTGAAAGAGTGTTAAACATGAAAGTTTTAGTATTCTATCTTAACTATAAAACCATAAAAGAGTTTTATGAAATTGTTGAAAAGTAATGAGATATGTCTCTTGTAAATGAACTCACCTGAATTTGAGAATTTTTGAGTAACCCGAAATTGCTTGAACCTATAGAGAATGTTGTGAACATAATTTGGAGAAAATCAAAATATAAAAGTTGTAGGTAAATGTTTTAAGTATACACCTGTAAAAGGAATTTAAAATATTTAGTGTGTACCAAGAAAAATCACATTTGAATTGAAACTGGTACTATTTATAAATTGAATAGGCAGTCCGAATTTGAGTAGCCCAAAAGATAGATTTAGAGACTGAATTAAACCAAGTATAAAATATGAAAAATGATAATTGATATGTGTATAATCTTTGTGTAAAAGGAAACCTAAATTGGATATGTATATTTTGAGATATGATATAGTGAAAGTGATAAGGTATAGAGATTTTAGCAACCCAACATCATTGACAAACTTGAAAATATATCTCATGAATTTTATTAATTACCGAAGGATTAGACTGTCTGTAATTTTACCGACAACCCATTACTGATGGAATATCCATCGGTAAATTACTGACGAACGGGTAATTCCGTTTGTAATATATTACCGACCATGGTTTTTCTGACATTTACTTTCTGTCGGTAACCTAATTTACTGATGAAAAAAATATGATTACCGATGGGATGTTTTGTCTGTAATAAGTGTTTTTTCTAGTAGTGTGGATAACAAATGAAAAACGACTATTGATCCAAATTCGCAATCTCTTTCTTATTATGTGGAATAGTTTTGTTATAACTATTTAGTTTCAATGGATGTTTTATAGACCATTAAACTCTTATAAAACCATGCAAAACTGAACTGCCGAACTTAATTATTTGGTTCGATTCAATTCAATTTTACATGTAGTTCGGTTTGGTTTAATTCAAATTTGTATTTTTCTAATTTTGGTTTGTTCAGTTTTATCGATTCGGTTTGATTTGAAAATCGAACCAACTAGTGCTCACCCCTAACGTTATAGATCCAATTGGGTCAGCTTGGCCATGATTATTCAGCAGACATTCCTAAAACTCAAGTGGCTATATGCTTGATAGGCCCAAATGGAGCTTAGAACATAGAAACTAGTAAGTTATTATATGAGGTTATTGGTGAGGCAATGCACATTTGTCATCATTGTCCCAATTTCCCAGAGCATTTTTTTTTTTTTTTGTAGAGAGTCATGATTTTTTTTAAAGAAAAATTTTCATTCACTCGTTTAATTTGAGTGCACGAAGTGAGAATATATATAGAATTTGTTTGATTTAGCTGTAGGATCAATTTTAACCATTAATTGCTAGAAATGATTATAGAAATATAATGACATAAAAAAAATTAATGAAATTACTTCATAAGTTTATATGAAGTAATTTCATTAATTTTTTTTACGTCACTGTATTTCTATAGGTCCAAATTAAAAATTTTTACAAATCAATATATATAATATTTTTTTATTAGTTTTCAATATATATTTTATTTATATTGATATTTAAAATTATCAAAAGATAATATTTAAATTTAATAAAAAATAATATTAATTCATGTACAATAACTTATTTTAAGAAAAACTAAGTTAAAAAATATATCAAAACTCATGCAAAGCTCGAGACATCAACTAGTATATATATATATATATATATATAAAAGTTTAATTCAAAAGTTATTTAAAAAAAATTTCGCTATGTGTCACGTAACTCTTTTAAGAAATTGAGTTTATATAAAACCACCTTATTAATTTTTTTATAGTGTTATATTTTTGTAGGTTCTAATTAAAATTTATACAAATCGCTACATGTAATATATTTTTATTATTTTTTAACTGACCCATATATAATAAATTTGATCCATGAATTTTTTATATTAACATTCAAAATTATCAAAAGGTAATATTTAAAATTAATAATAATAATAATAATAAATTTTATATTTTAAAATATTAAAAAATATATAATCAAAATTTACATAAAGCGTGGGACACAACTAGTTGATCCTAATGACTAAAAAGAAAAAATAATACATTTGATCCTCAAAATAAAAACAATCACATTTATTCTCCCATTATCAATCTCTTATGAAACGTGCATTTTAAAATTTTGGAGACTATTATTTACATGGGTGTATTGAATTAGGAGAATTAAAGACTTTTATGAACTTAAAAAGTCATGAGGTATTCAATAATGACTTTTAAAGACTCTATAAAAGTCAAGAGGTATTCAATAATAACTTTTAAAAACTTTAAAAAAGTCTATAGAAATCAGGAGGTATTCAATTGCAACTTTTATAAAGTCTATAAAAGTTAACAGGTATTCAAAAAGTCATTGATTTTTATAAATAATAGACTTTTGTATACTTTCATTGACTTTTTATGTATGTTATGAATAAAAA
>CATKHJ010501443.1:0-10122 GCA_949750685.1 Vernicia montana
AAATACTAATGGACTTCAAATATACATTTAATACAATGGAACAATTGATTTATATAAACATATATTTATTGCCATATAATAATGTTGTTTTACATTTACATAAACATATATACTGCTCTAGGGCATATACTCTAACAGTATTGTAATAGATAAGTGAGGATTCATCTACCACTAATAGTTTTTCTTCAAACCATTAATGATATTTTCTTTTCCAAGAAACATTTACTGTCTCAATAAAAGTTTACGTTTCTAATGTGGACTTTCTTTTCCCTAAGCACTATTGACCGGTTTTATGTCTTTTCATAACAAAAGCCATAATTACGTTTTCTCTATTTAAAGACCTCAAAACCCCTTCAGTTTTATTTTTGAACGATTACTCTCTCTTTAAAAGCTTAAATTCTGAGCTTTTCTCTAGAACTCAATAGCAACCAATTATAAACCCAAAGTTCTTTCATCAAGCCATCTCTCTAGAAAATAGCCATTTGTAAATGAAACCCAAAGTCTAAAGGGTAGATGATTCTTTCGGTTTTGTTAGAAGAGCTCCAGGTGGGTCTCGATGATGAATCTGTAGATTCAGTGAGCCCAAAGATGAGCGAAGCCGAACTTGATGATGATTAGAGCCTAGGTAGTGATGCCTTGGTCTGGAATGATCAAAGAGTTATTGGGGGGCCATTGGTGGAGATCTTGATGATGATGACGATCCTGATACAAGGCTCTAGTGTATATGATGATGGTGATTTGGCCTTGCTGGAGATCCTATCTATTGGAGGAAATGGTACCATAAATGATGAAAAAATTAAGAGTGGAAAAGGAACTAGAGTGGTATTGTAGATCCTAATCGTAGGATGTGACGAAGAGATAAGATTTTAGGAATGTATTTCTTATTATTTGTAAGTTAAAGAAATGCATGAACAACATGATGAAAATCCCCCCTTACATTTTGTTGAAAGCCATTCCTTTGTTGATCTCCCATATTTTATTACTTTCATTAGTATTATTGTTACCATAACCTAAGGTGGGTAAATTAACATTGTATTTGTTTGTAAGTTCTATCATAAAGTGAAATTGGCGAAGCCATTCAGGCCGAAGCCAATCTTTTGTAAAGCGTGATCATTTGAACTGAAGCTATATTGTTACAAACTGGATAACCTTGATTGTAATATGATTTCATTGTAATCAAAGCTAATTCTATTGTAATCGATGGAGGTCATTCGGAACGAAGTCATCCTATTGTAATCAAAGCCAATTAGGCTAACCTTATGAATGAAATAATATGAAAAGTTTCTTTAAAGTATTTTTTGTTTTATCTATAAGCATATTGAATGTTAAATTGACAGAACGCCTAACTAATGAAGGTATTCATTAGACCAAGTGCACTGGTGACTCAACTAACTGTGTCTATAAACTAAGTCAGATGTATTATTGCTGGCATGCGAAGATGTTTCTTGGGTAAGTAGCAGCCCGTGATTGTTACGAAGAGCATATGAGTTCACTCCAATGTGCCTTTAATTGTTTATTACATATATCGCGATGGTATTATGATGATGCTACATATGATAGAGACTTTTGATTTAGTGGTTCGTCCACTATTATATCTCTGATGGATAATGAATATGAGGTTTATGGTAATGTGAAAAATGTACCTGACTCACGAATGCATATTTTTGTCAATTTATATGAAAGAATATTTATGGAAATATCTTTGATATCTATGATCCTTGAACCTTACAGTAATGATTTCGTATAAGTACTATGATGTTTATTTCTCTTAGATATTGCTAATTCATGAATTCTTTGTTCGTCATGCATTTCTATGATTTTACTAATTTGACGGCTCACCGCATCGTCTGTGGATTTTAGGATTTAGCTTAGAAGTTTTTAGGCAATCTTGGAGCTATAGAAGGTAAAGGGCATAGCCTATTCATTAGTGAAGAGGCTCTTGCTATTTATGACAAGGAAGGTATTCAGATTATAATAGTACTTAGACATAGAATGTTAAGTCTTAAATTTTTATATTCATGACTATAATAGGAAGTGTATAAATTATAAGTAATGAACATGTAATGAAGTGGTTTATATGAATAAAACAAGGAAGATTCTTTTGTCTAAGTTTCATTCTTATGATTGTATATACATAATTTAGCCCATATAGGTTTTCGTAATAACTAGAATGGTTGTTTAAAAGATTTGATTCTGGGCACATATGGGTTCTACGAGGTGATCGGTGGCCTTAAGCCTCTCCATACCCAAGGACCGTCACTCCTCGATCAATCGAAGGAGATGTAAGCTTGTTGACAAGCCAAGTTAAGAAAGTATCAAGTATGAGGTGTGACATTAGTACAAAGACTAAATTAAGAATGGCCATTAAAAAAAATCTATTAAAACTAAGAAATCAATAATCAAGTCGCTACATGAAATTGGCAAACAAAAACCAATAGATCAAATCATAGAAAAGAAAAAATTCAAGGAGACTTATAGAGAAGTACTAAAAAATATTTGATGACCCAATTCGTTCTACATAAATTTTGCCCAAAAATTGATTTGAATTTTAAACAGCTAATTACATGCAATTAAAATATAAAAAGAAAATCGATTAAAAATAAGAGAGGGATTGATTGCATAGCCCAATAGTGGTGCATTTGACACAAAACTCACAAGTGATTAGTAAGAAATTACCAGATTTAGCTTGGAGAAATAGTACAAATAGGAGATTCCACCAAAAATTATTGCAATTACATTTAGGGGTGTAAGTGAGTCAAGCTCACTCGCAAGCTACTCGGGTTTGACTAAAAAATTACTCGAAATCGATCCGATGTAAGTTGACTCAAGCTCGAACTCGAGTGGCTAGATTAGTCGAGCTCCAACTCTATATTACTCGGCTCGATAGACTCGCGAGTCTAATCGAGCTTTTATATATTTACCATTCTACTATTTATATATTACTAATCGAGTCTAAATGAGCCGAGCCGAGTCTAATCGAGTGGAGTTAAGTTTATGCTTAGTACTATGTCGACTCGATTAACCCCTTACTCGTTTAAACTTGAACTCGACTTGATTAAGCTCAACTTCATTAATTTTGCATAAGCTCGAGCTTTTAGGATCGATCTCGAGTTAGAGTACTCCAAAACTCGACTCGACTTGGCTCATTTACACCCCTAATTATGTATAAAAAGAATACGATGCCCATAGAAAACTGACTTTAGTTACCCTCTAAATCTGATTGGTGAAAAGTATAATTAAGGGAGAGGAAGAGAGAAAGGCGTTTGTCTATTTTATGGAAATACAAGTTTGCTCAAACGAGTTTGAGTCTCTTTAATTCAACAATTTCAGTTAGCAATTAGCTGTCAATAGTTGGACAGTCAAATGTTAACCACTCGAAATTTCATTTTCTATTGGGGTCAGTCCATACTCATGATCCCCAGACAATATGTTTTCTTTTCTATTTTTGAAATGAATTTTTTTTTGAAGGAGGTCATATTAGTTAATTAACACAAGGGGTCTAGGCGGAAAGCATTGATAAGGCTAAATAAAGTGTAAAACTTTATTTTTTGCAACATAACCACAGTCGAAATACGAGTGGGCTTTATGCATAGGAATTTCAAAATCTACCAACTTATCAAAGCTTTGAAAAATGCTACAATCGCTATCAAAACAAAATATAAAAAAAAATGCTAAAATCGCTATCAAAACAAAGTATAAGAAAGTCGAGAAACAATTTGCATGTGTTCAAATAATATGCATATCATATCATATCATATCATATGTGCTTATTGAATAGAACCTAATTCTTTTCCAACCAACCAACCAAACTACAAAGTCAATAGTGATTCTTGAGGACCACCACCACCAGCACCACCATGCACCACCCACATTATCAAAGCACAAAGAGTTGTTCTTAAAGCATTAATTAACACACACAAAAAAAGTGTCCAAATCTTGTTCTTGTTTTTATCATATGTAAAGTTGGTAAAGTTAAGATGAACTATAGGATTTGGGTAATGGAAATTCACTTTGATTGATCAAAGCTCCAAAAAGGGATTTCTTAATGATTCATGATTTATGTTTGGTCTACTTATCATAAAAATGAAAAGTCTGGACCACTTTGACTTCATTTTGTAGGCTAATTGGGATATTTTTTTGGTGTATCAATGTTACATCTTCAGGTGGGTTTTAGAGGTATATTTGTGATCTTCCACTTTATTGCTTATTACTCTAGACAAAAATAAATACCTTTTATGCAAATTTGGATGCTCAAGTAAATTTGTAATTCTACTTTATACAATTTGCTATGTACTTATTTTGGTCTGATTATGCATGATTTAGTCCCGCAACTAAACTTTTAAGAAAAATTAAAAACTAACCCTTAACCTTTTATTTATGAACCTATTATATTCCTAACTTATATATATATATATACACACACATACACACACACACACACACACCACACACGATTGCTCTCTTTATTCCTTCCTTCATAAATCAATTATAAAATAGAAAATTTCTCTTTATAAATCAATCACTCTCTCTCTCTCTCAAATTATTTTTATCTACCGAAAACATTAATTTTCCTTGAACAATTTTATCTTGTTGGTTCTATTGGTTTTAGCTAAATTGAATTAGAACACTACCAACCTATTAGATTGAATTCTATTGACTACAAAAGCAAAAAGTTAGAGCCAATAATTAATAGGTTTCATAAATTTCAAGGTGTAATTTATGCTATAAACCTACTTAATTTTTACTATATTAATTTTCTATTCATATTTTCTTCGAGTAAATTATAAAAGGCCTAACCTATAAATTTACCCCCTAAATTTTATATTTTTTGCAATTATATTATATTTTATATTTTTAAATAATTTTATCTTAATTTAAAATTTTAATCACAATTGTACCCAAAAACTAAATTGAGGGGAAGGAAAGGGGGAATATGCATAATTTTCTATCCTAATTGGCACTTTTGTTGTCCTCTATGTGGTGCACTCCTGCTTCTTCGTACTCCGGATAAGTTTGAGCTGCTCCAAGGAATAACTTTTTGCTGCTGGATGAAGGTCTTACAATATAAAATATATATATATATATATGGGACCCATCAATAATTTAATAAAAATATGAAAAAATAAAAATAAATCAATAACTTAATAAAAATAAATAAAAAAAACAAATCTTGGTGAAACAAATAGAAATGTTTATTTTCTAGATATTTTTTTTAATTAGGACAAATAATTTTAATTAGTAACAATTAATAAGTAAATTTATAATTTGTATACAACAAAAATATAATTTATATAAATAAATAAATGACCTAATGCATTAATTTACCTATTGACTAGAATTTATTTTTTATTTTTCCTTATTTATTTTTATTAAGTTATTAATTTATTTTTATTTTTTATTAAGTCAATGATGGATCCCTAAAAAATCATTTTTTTATTTTATAAAAATTCCAATTAAGAGAAAACATTGTACATATTTTCCCAATTTAATTTTTAGGGTACAATTGCAATTAAAATTTCAAATTAGGTAAAATTATCTAAAAGATAAAAATATGGTATAATTGTAAAAAAGTACAAGGTGTGGGGTAAATTTATATATTAAGCCATCAGAAAACATCTTCAATATTAGTTGAATTCACAGCTGTATCCTTAATTTTTTTTTCAAAATTAAATTCAATAGTTCTTAAATCTTGAAAAGAATATACATTTTAATTCTTTTACTATATCTTAATCCCTTACCATTTATGAAATAACAATTTAATTCATCAAATTTTAACATTTTGGGGACTCAAATTTATTCCATTTGAAAACTAAAGAGTTAAAATATTGTTAAAAGCATAAAACTTAGAAACTAAAATGTATAATCTTTCAACTCAACTCAATTTTAATTCTAAAATTAATTAGAGTTGGTTATATGGATTATTTGTTTTCACTTTAAACGATTTTGAATTATATTTTTCTAATAATTGTAATGCTTCTAAATCATACTGTACTCATTTCCTCCAAATTAGTTTAGGTTCATCCCTTCCTTTCGTCCTCTCCTCCATCATGATTAAATTAAAACAAAATCACAATAATTAAATTAAAATAAATAATAAAAATAATCATACTACACCTTTAGCCTTCTCCGGCAACGGCGCCAAAAATTTATTATACCTTAATGTATCCTAATTAATTTAGGATCAAGCAACCACTCGCAAGTGCACGAGGTTGCTGCAGTGATGGGTAAGACACCTCAAGATCGTCTCACAAGAAAAACTGTGTACGAGTTGTGTGATTATGAACAGATAAAGTAAAATAATAAATAAAGAAAATAAATCCTAAACTCTCTAATCAATTGTTAGTTTGAGAGAAATTTAACTAGAAAACTATAGGCTAAGAAAGTAGACTAAGCAATAAAATATCAAGATTTAAAATAGATTTAAAAGGTCTAGAGATCATATTATCCTATCAAATTCCTATGCTTGGCTAATTAATTTAATGGTTTGTTTTGCCAACTTGAATAACATATTAATCAAATCTAAATTCAATTCTAAAACCAATAACTTTCATATTCTCAGTTTTTAACCTAATTAGAATTAACTAATTATTATTCAAATATAACTAGGTAGAGCATTTCTGATTAATATCTAGCTCCAATTAAATTAGCTCCAGTATTGAAATCATCTCTCAACCTCATTCAAAACCTAAGATTCATTAAAGAGTTAGCCAAACAATTTATAAATATGTTAACAATTTAAAAGGAAATTGCAAATTAAATCCATTAAATAATTAGTTCAAGCATACTCATTCAAAGGGAATCATCCTACCCTAGACAAGATTAATTTAGCTCATACTTAATTCCTCAACCATCAATTCAATTACATAATAAGTTTTTGTCATTATCATCATCATGATTAAATAACCAAAAATCACAAAAGAAATTCAATTAAATTAAATTTAAAATAGAAGAAAGAAACTTTATTGTCTAAGTCAAAGTCTCTCCAATCCAAGTACAATCTGCTGCTGAATTGAATATAAGCTTCAATAATCAAAAGGAAACCAAAAAAAAAAAACAATCTCGAACTAATTATTCTCAAGTTTTAGAGAAAACAAAAACTTAAAACTACAACTCCTTGCTTTTCCGGCTCCCCCCATTTCAAGCTCTACCTTTTCCTTTTTATATCTTAAGGCTTACAAGAGTTGGGTAATACCCTTCTTGCCCTCCAACAACTGAAAAACTCCGAAAAGAAGAGAAATTCACGATTTGGACAAGTCAAACAGCGCACGGCCATGCACATTATGCTGCATAGCCGTGCGCTATTAAAGCACAACTTATCACCAATTTTCTTTCTTGATACAGAATCAAAGTTAGTTTGCATGGCCGTGCGCCATCATCTGCACGGTCGTGCAACACTTCAAAACCCCTTCTCAACATCCTTTCCTTGATTTCAATCCGTAATCAACTTACACTTGAAATTAACTTAAAAACACATAAAAACAACTAAAAACTAATTAGAGATAAATGAAATTAATCAAAATAATATCCTAAAAATACTACACATTTAGTCATATCAATTTGCTCGACCTTTCTAATCAAAATCTCCTTAGGTCTCTACCTCACGTGCTCAAACCATATCTTAATCTCCCTTCTCACATCTTGTCCTCAATTGATACAAATCCCACTTTTTCTCTAATTCTTTCATTACGTATTTTATCCATTTTAGTATGACTACACATTTATATTAGCATCCTCATCTCAGCAACACTCATCTTCAATACATGTTACCCCTTCACTGTCTAACACTCACTACCATATAACATAGTCGGTCGTATAATTGTATGGTAGAATTTTGCTTTCAATTTAATAGGAATCTTATGGTCACATAAGACTCCTATGGCAAGCCTCCATTTCAACCACTTAGCTTTTATCCTATGGCTAACATCTTCCTCACAACCTCCATCTCTTTGGAGGATTGAGCCTAAATATTTAAAATGAGTGCTTTGAGGTAATGCCAATCCATCAAAGCTAACTTCCTCTTTATCACCATTTCGGCCTTCACTAAACTTGCAAAACATACATTATGTCTTGGTTCCGAAACCCTTGGACTCCAAATTGCTCCTCTATAACTCTAATTTTTTATTAACTCCCTTTTATGTCTCTTCTACCAACATTATATCGTATGCATATATTATGTACCAAGGGATTTCCTCTTGTATATGCTTTATTAATTCATCCATAACAAAAGTAAAGAGGTAAGGGCTTACAGTGGACCCTTGATGCAATCCAACTGAAATAGAAAAGTCTTTTGAGTCCCCTCCAACTATGCACATACTAGTAGTCACTTCTTCATATATGTCCTTCAATACTTGTATGTACCTAATCAATATCCCCTTACATTCAAACACCCACCATAAAACTTCTCTTAAGACTCTATCATATGTCTTTTCCAAGTCAATGAAAACCATATGCAAGTCTTTGCTCGTATTTCTATATTTCTCCATCAATCTTCTGATGAGAATGATTGCTTCCATGGTTGATTGACTTGGCATGAACCTGAATTGGTTGGCAGAGATAGATGTACACCATGTGAGCAATGTTCTATAACTCTTTCCCACAACTTCAAAGTGTGACTCATGAGCTCGATTCCCTTGTAGTTTGAGCAAATTTGAATGTCTCCCTTATTTTTAAAAATGGAACTAAAATGCTCTTCCTCCATTAATTTGACATTTTCTTTGAAGTTACGATTTTGTTAAACAGTCGAGTTAATCAAGCTACTCCTACATCATCCAAACACTTATATACTTTAATCGGTATTCCATCGAGGCCACAGGTGTCACAGCCCAACTTCTGAGCAGTGACGATCCTAGGGTATGGGTAACCATAAAGGTACCGACAACCCGTAGAATCCATACATATTAACAATCCAATAGAAAATCGGCATGGTATCGACAGTAACTACACTATTAGCCTAGAATCACAACTTGCATTTCAATTACACTTCTAATAACAATCTCATTCTTTTACTACAATCAGTCAATAATCAACTTCCCATCACCATTTTCACTATTCAATTCATTTATCATGTCAATCCCATCATTCAATATTTTCTTTTCTTACTTATTATTACAACACTTATAACATATACATTTTAATTATAGTAACACCATTTACACACTTGGAGCATCTAAGAAATTTTAAACTTCATATACAAATAATTAACAAAATATAAATTATTACATTGTCTTGATAGTCCTTAAGGAAGAATGAATGCTTAAGGAGTCAACTTGCAAATATCCATTATACCTCTGAACTTACTATTTAACTTCACCTGGAAATACTGATAAGTGGAAAGGGTAAGCTTCAGGGAAAGCTCAGTGAGCAAAGAATAGAAAGATTACTCTTGACATTTAACGTATTCATAATTTATATTGAGTTAGTTAGAACGGATTTTGAATTTCGGATTCACAATGTATTACATATATTTTCGAATACTTTAATTTATAACTTTTGAAATTTCAAAAAAAAAAAACTTTGTTTTTTGGATTCATTTATAATGGGGTATATTTTTGGGATACATCTTCGATTTTATAACAATTAGCATTTTGAAATGCTAACACTTTTGGCAATAAAGGAAACATAAATTATATTGATCTCATTATTTATGAGTATAACAACTCAATGATTTTAATTTTAGTAGAACGTTAATCATATAACTTTCGATATATTTAGATCATTTAAAAACAACCCTTAATAGAGGTTGTATACACATAAGCAATTAGAATTGTAAGGTTCTTGAGATTTCAATTTCTCCATATATGAGCACATTTTGGAAGTTTATAAACTTTCGAATATAGACAGTTTTTATACAGTACATCTTTGACATAGAAACACACACACACATATATATATATACATGTAGCCATTTAAATTTATTTATCATATGTATATAGATTTTCAAAATAAATCATTAACATATTTAACATTATATACTCATATACAACTGAGTTTAAAAACCAACGATTTATATATATATGTTACAAGAATAATATAGCTTATGAATCATATATTATTAACTTTACTATTAATTAAACACATTAAATAATAAGTGGAATACAATTAATATTTAATATCTATTAAGAA
>CATKHJ010501454.1:0-18087 GCA_949750685.1 Vernicia montana
AAAGCATACCCGAAGCAGAGGTCCACGAATGAACATGCTCCCATAACTCGTAGTTGGGACAGAGGCACATGTGGCATGTCCGAAGCATAAAGCTCCCTTACATATATTTGGGGCAGAGGCACATAATTTGGCATAACCCGAAGCAGAGGCTCTCACTGAGCATGCTCCCATACCTGTGTACACAGTCCATATCATATCACTTATCCGATCACTTGCTCATGTCTTTTGGTTCTCATAGAAAGAATTGATGGTATTCATGGTTCAAATAGTTCATATGGTTCATGAAGGAAATACCAACAAATATGGAAGTTCAATATAGTTCACATAGTTATTCAAATGGCTTTCAAATAGTGCAATCTCATGGTCATGGTACTATAGCAATTGGATACTTTCATATATACATATACATATACTTGAACTTTTACTTTTACACATGTATTTTTGCACGTACTCATACTTATCACTTTAGGTTCAAATCATATTCTCATACTTATCATTTTGGAGTTCATATCATTTTCTCTTACTCATTTCTTGTTGAAAACATATACATATACTCATCACTTTTGGAAAAGATGTATATATATATTTCAAACCTTTAAGGTTATCAATTTATTCTCATGGAAGGACTATTAATCATTAACAATTAACATTTTGGATTTCAATCACTTATGGATATTTATTCATATATAACATATAACATATAACAAGTGTCAAATGGACACATTGTTTCCATAATGGCATATAGCCCAAGAATTTGAAGCAACATGAAGGCTTCACATGAATAAATGGAATGACCAATATAATTCATGAACAATATGAATTATCTCATAAGACAAGAAATTACATGCTTGGTGGCATATACAATGAAGAAGGCTTAGAAGCCTTTATGATTCAAATACAAATATAGTAGGATATTTTCTACTCACCTCTTGCTATTCCTTTCCAATGCTCATATCACCATTGCCATTCATGAAATTCATCACTTTCTTGGTTCATCTTGCCTACAAATGGAATCCCAATTCACATATCAACTACACTTTATATAACCTTAATCTTATAACTTGTTTCCTTCAAATCTAATCATAATTTTTCAATTATTACTCTCAACTATCTATCATATCTTAATCATTTACAAAATACCCAATCTTGATTCTAGGGTTTGCTCATTTTAGGGTTTAACTCAATAAAACTCATATCTTGCAATCAATAATATAAACATCATCTATTGAACTCATAATTAAGTATTAAACCTTACTTAAACAAAGCCTAAAAGGAAAATCAAAGATTAGAATATTTACCTCAAGAATTTCCTTTTAACCTCAAATCCATTGATCTTCCACATCAAGAAGAAATCTCCTTCGATCTCGTAAATCCTTTGATATCTTGGTTATAATAGACTAATCTTAGCCTTAGAGAATCATATTTAGTGTTTGATAGGGTTTGGAAACTATTGGGGTCGGAGAAAAGGTGAAAAATCTGATTTTCTCGCAAGTGGGTTACTGCTGTCTTTTTATAGCCCCGACGGATGTTGCGGTTGCGACATGCCTATTGCGGTCGCTATTCTCTTTAAACCAAATTGTCCAAATCAGGCAGAAGCATTCGCGTCCTGAGTCGCGCCCACTGTCACGGTCGAGACTTTGGCTTTGCATCACTACTTAGTGAAATTCAAGTTTTTAAGTCAATATCTCTACTGTTCACATAGAGAGCTTTTGAATGAGCGTTCACCATGCTGAACGAGCGTTCATCCCCAATTTCCTGAAGAAGCCTTGAGTAAATAAAGACCAAAGATGAAGTTCGAAGACCGAAGTCAAAGACCGAAGTCGAAGACCGAAGGGCGAACGTGCATTCAACCCTGCTTTCTCAAATCTTCTCCTCTTTTAACTTTCTCAAACACTTGTAACTCACTTGGTTTAGGTCATGAAAAATTCACTCAAAATCTCTTAGCATGGCAACCTTTATACATTATTCATTCCTACTTACTATATATAAGGCTAATATACAGTTGGGGTATTATAAAGGGAGTAGATAGAAGCTTGTCTTTGGCTCTCAAATCACCTTTCGTCAAAGAGATTCAAGAGTATCGAATGCAAGAAAATTTCAAGCTACCCATAATGAAGAAATATGATGGAGAAAAAATTTTGAGAGTTCATGTCTTGGATTATAAACATGTAGTCGAGCTCTAAACAACTATTAATGTAGTGTTGTGTAGGGCCTTTTGAGGAACCTTAGAAGAAGTTGCGACAAGGTGGTTTGATGGCTTTTCATAGGAGAGTATTCATTCCTTTCCTCAACTAGTAGAACTGTTCATGAAGAGGTCCGCCTCAAGCATGCCAATTGAAAGGAGGACACAGTTCCTCAAAATAGTAACTCAAAAAGAAAGCGAATCACTACAAGACTACATAGTCATATTTAATATAGAGGCTTTGAAAATCACTAGTTTGGACCAGGCCAAAGCAATCGAGGCCCTCCAAAATGAAATGACTCATTATGACTATTTCAAGGCCCTCTGTAGGCATGCACCTAGCACCCTAAAGGATGCGTTGGTCTTCGCACAAAAATACATCAGGCAGGATGATGCGTATACTTTTAGCCAGTTTACTCTAAAACGAGGAGAGGAAAACAAACTAGCGAGGTATAAAAGAGGCAGAGAAGGAAAAAATGAGGAAATTAAGAAAAAAGAAGAAAACAATAAGGAAGATAGACCTGCTCCTAAGTACCAATAGACTTGAAAATATGCATCATTGGAGGCTTGTAAATACAGGTTACTCAATACCATGCCAGTAGAAGTATTTGCAGCCTTTAGAGACTAGGATGTATGGATGAAACCTCCACCTTTGATTTGCAATCCTGAAAGGAGAAATAAGGATAAATATTGTCACTTTCACAACACCAATGGGAACAATACAAATGACTATAGACAACTTATAGAAGAAATCGAGAGACTGATCAGTTAGGGGTATGTCAAAAAATTTATGGGGGAAAGCTAAGGGAAGGAAGGAGAGTCAAGCCAAGTGGAGATAAAGGGAAGCATATTGCTAATGATGGATCCACAGGGGTCATCCATTGCCTTATTAGGAGGCCAGATGAAAAACCCTTGAGCAACAACAAGGCTAAAGCCCAAGCGAGGAGGAGAGAATAGTCAGAGTTCACTTTTTTTAATGGAACAAAGACCTGGGCAACAAAAGAAGATGAGAGTTGCTTAAGAGCTCCCTATGTAGATCCACTGGTCATCCAAACCATAGTAGCTAATTTTGTTGTAAAGAGAATATTAGTGGATGATGGTAGCTCAGTTAATATGATAACAACTGAGGCCTACATGAAGATGGGCTTCAAAGAGGAAGACTTAGAAGACTTGGGAAACCTAGTACACACCTTGGATAGGTTGGTAGTTCTAGCAGTAGGAGTAGCGAGGCTTCCCTTCGCTATATGATCCTCACCAGATTGCATAACTATCATGACAATATTTGTGGTGATTAGGGTGCCATTAGCATATAAATTCATGCTGGGAAGACCTTTTCTAAATGAATTGGGAGCCTCTACCAACATAAGACACCTGAAGATGTCCATTCCAAAGGCAGATGGGGGAGAATTCTATGTTTATAGGTCCCGGGAGACTCAGAGGTGTTCAATAGAGGATAGGTCGAAGAGGAGAAAGGGTGAACCAAGCTCGTCGAGAACAGAGAAAGTTGCAATGCTGAAAACTAAGAAGTCTAATTAGGCACCAGAGTTAAGAATTGAGCTAGTAGAGAAGCTAAAAAAATTTTGTTTAAAAGAAGAGGACCCAAATATATACATTCCTAATGATAAAATGCGAGCCTAGATAATGAGCAAAAGGAAGCGACTTGTGATTTCTTGAAGAGTAACAAAGCAAACTTTGCATGGGAATCCTTTGAGATGAAGGGAGTTAACCCTTAAGTAATAATTCACAAGCTTAATATGAATCCACATTTCAAGCCCATTAAATAGAAGAAGAGGTGTTTTGGGCCTAAAAGACAAGTTATGGTGGACAAGATATTAGAGGCTTGGTTTATTAGAGAAGTAAATTACCCAAAATGGCTCACTAATGTGGTGTTGGTAAAGAAAGCAAATAGAAGCTACAGGATGTGCGTGGACTTCATGGACCTCAACAAGGCCTGTGCCAAGGACTCATTTCCTTTCTCCATGATTGATAAGCTGGTAGACTCAACAATGGGGAATGGGTATATGTCCTCCCTAGATACAAAACAAGGATACCACTATATCAAAATGTACCCTGATGACGAGGAGAAGACAACTTTCATCTTGAGAAAGGTACTTATTGTTATACCTCTATGCCTTTCGGCCTCAAAAATGCTGGAGCCACATACCAGCGCCTCATTAATAATATATTAAAGGAGCAGTTGGGCAAAAATATCAAAGCCTATGTGGATGACATGATTGTGAAAAACAAGAGTTTCAAGGAGCACATTAAAGATCTCGCAGAGGTGTTTGAGGTGATGGACAAATATGGGATGAAGCTAAATCAAGAGAAATGTACATTCTTTATTCAAGGAGGAAAGTTCTTGGGTTGCATGGTTAGTGAGAAGGAAATTGAGCTGTATCTAGACAAGGTAAAAGCTATCTTAGACATGAACCCACCTCGCAAGGTCAAGGAAGTGCAAAGGCTTATAGGCCGTATTGTCACTCTTAATAGGTTCATGCCTAGGTCAACTGAGAAGTACTTGTGTCACCGCCGAATTTTCAACCTACGGATGGATGTGACTTTGCACTGCTTTTCGACCTAAGTCGAGGGAAGAAGAAATGGGCTGAGGCCCAAAACGGAGAACGAGAGTCGCCACCTAGTTTTTAAAAATTAGGAAAGGAAGGTGACTTGGATTCCTTACTTATTACCAAACCACTTTAGTCCAGAGATTTTAGGTAAGGAAGTTAGATAGGGACTTGGGAAGGTGTTAGGTACCTAAGCCCACCCAGCTGTGAGACTGACTTCCACTTACTCGTTTTGTTTAATTTTAGATGGGTTGGGCTTTTATATGACAATTTATAATTCAAGTTATTTATATTTCAATCTAATTAATTAACTAAATAAATCAACATATTAAATAAAAAATTAACCTAATTACTAACCAAATTTCATGCTTTTTTGAAAATTAAATTTACCGAATTTCAACAAATTAATCCATTTAATTAATTATCTTAATTAATCAAGTTAATTCAATTAAAATCATGAATTAAATCAAATGAGCAGAATCAAAGTGATTAAACCTAGTTAATTTCATGCAATTAAGCTGAAATCATAAATTTACCAACTCGTTCTAAGTTAATTAAATTAAACCTAAATTTAATCAATTAATAGGAGAGGGAGAGGAGTATCTATTATTTTACATTACAAATTACAATCATAGCCAATGGGCTACTGGAACCCAGAAGCAATAAAATAAAATAAATAATTTTAAAAAAATTAAAAAAAAAGGAATTTGGCCTTTTAGGCACATATGGGGCGCGTAGGTTGGCATGTGCCCCATCGCCCCTTCTGTTATGGACTTTAAGGACAGATCACTTTTGTCTCTCTTTTCTGCCTCTTTTTTAGTTTTTGACCTTTTGGATACCCTAGCTTAAATTTTTAACTCACAAAAACAGGTTACATAACACTAAATAAACATCAAAACGAATTAACAAAAGAAGAAAACACTAATAAATATATAAATAAAACAAAATAAGCAAAAGTCACAAAATTAATTTCATGCCTCTTATATTCATACACTTTCACAATTTGGTTCTAATTTTCAAATATATCATTCTCACATTATATTAAAACATATATTATAGCAAATAAGATTAACAAAGATACATTAAACTTGTTCGTTAGTCACAACAATTCAAGAACCGGTCTTGATTGTTGTGGCTAACATGAACTAATATATAAGAAAACATAACATTAAACACAAAGAGATGCTTTAATCAAACAATTATGAAGTATAAGTATATGATTATAACAAAAAAAAAAGGAATTAAAATTATTTAGACCTATCCCATGGCCATTCAATGTAGATTGAATGCATTGGAAATCATTGGTCTTTTGAATTCTAGCCCTCAGTGGCTTTAGAACATCATTTACCTTTCTTTCTTCAAGAACTAAGTCACAAGACTCTCTAGCTCTAGGATTTGATTATAAGTTTTCTCACTTTTCTATTGTTTTCACTCAAGAACCCTAATCTGAAACTCTAGCCCTAACCCTAGCCTCCAAAAATTGAATCAGAAGGGAACCCCTCTTTCAGCTTAGAAGATTGAATTTATAGGTTTAGAAAAATCAATTAAAAAGGGAAGGAATATCTTTCCTATTTAGAATGATCTTCTAAATAGGAAAGATTTCCTATTTTATGTTAGTGAATCAAAAATTCGTTGATTTGGGTTACCAAAAATGGTTTTGGATCGAATTTGGAAAGAAAATCAGATTAGAAATTTGTCCAAAAAGGAAAGTTGATGGAACCCATGGCCTAAGCCTTATGCATGGGACACACGCTTGGTGTTTTGCCCCATGCCCAGGAAATAGAAGAACATAAAATTTCACGTATGAGGCGCTTGCTCTGAGGCTATGCCCTATAAATGAGGCACAAACCTAATGGAAAACTTCAAATTTGACTTTTGGTTAGCTTTTTTACTTTTAGGTTTGGTTTTCACACCCCAAAGGTCCTAGATTCGAGACTCGTGACCTCAATTCTTTATCGAACAGGCTCTGGCCTTCCTCATCGAGCTTCAGGGTCAAAAATCGAATTGTTTCACAAATTAAAGCAAAGTAATGACTAACTCCTATGAAATCTTCTTCCCTACTCACACACACTTGCGTACCTATTATTTCCATTGCTATTGAAGCGGAACGTGTCACCTTAGTTTTCCATTGCCATTGAAGCAGAACAAGTTTCTTGGTTTTCCATTGCTATTGAAGGAGAACTAGTTTCTTGATTTTTCATTGTTGTCGTAGCAGAACTGGTTTCTTCTTATGGTTTTCATTGTTGTCATAGCATAATAAACTTCTTCTTACAGAATCCCTCTTTTCCAGCTTTTCACATTTCTGGTGGTATCTGCTCTGTCGAATCCCTCTTCTCCAACAACTTCACTTTTGTTGCGAAATTTCTTATTTTTGTAGTTCAAATGTTTTTTTATCTGCAAAATAATCAATTCTTTGATTTTTCGTTAGTCACAGCAATATCAATTAATTTCTTAATTTTCAAAGATTATTTTTGAAAATTTTAGATTTTCTATCATTGAGGTAATTTTCTAACAATATTTTCAATTTCATGAAAAATATTTCAAAAGAAAATTTTCAAAATATTTTCCAATTCTTGAAAAATTTACACAATTTTTCTAAATTTTCCAAAATTATTTTCTCCCCAAGGATTTTTCTAAAATTAATTTTAACAAAATTAATTTTTCAAAAATCCAATTTTATTTTTCAAAAAAAAAAATTCCTCTTTTTTTTCCATTTCTTTTTCTTTCTTCTTTCCGTTCGGCCTCTCTCTCTTCAATTCTCTTTACCCAATCCATTTTCCTCCAAATTTCTTCCATTTCTTCCATTAAATCATCATTTCTAACCTTCCAATCACTAAATCATCCATCAATTCCTTTAATTTTGGAGATTTACACTCAAAATTTTCAAGGTTTCTGTCACACCTCACATTCTTGGGTGCGACGATCATAGGGTTTAGGGAGATTTAAAGTCACTAAAACCCATAGAATCCAATAACCAATACTATTTATCAATTAATCAATATCCAGAATCATAACCAGTGAACTCAGTAAATAACCACACCCTCCAATACACTCATAACTATATAATATTAAGTTGTATATATCATAATTCATACCATAGTATACGTCTTAATTATACAATCTCACAGCTTTAGCATTTATAATAATTATACAATAATCATATTAGCACCATGGAGCTCTATTAAATTGATGAAAAGACAAATATATAGCCCACTCCTCAAGATATTCTCTAAGCAAAAAACTGAAACTTGGGAATTACCTTGTGGACTTCTCTAGAGCCCCTAAAAAAAAAAAAATAAACCACTAAAGAATGAGATAGGCTCAGTGAGTAAGTAATAATATAATATAAATGCGGTAACTGGAATAATTCAGTTTCGGTGAAGTAATAGAAAGAATTCAGTGGAAATAAATGTGACCATTTTCAGTAATATTTCAGAATTTATTTCTGTATAAAGTATTATATTCTTTTAGTAGAAATCAATAGTTTGGAGACGCAGTGTCCCCTAGTAAGTTGAGAGTATCGGCCTAAGCCTTGCTCTCCGATAGTAACAGTAAACAGTAACATAAGACTGATTAGGTCTTATGGCTAGGATTACCCTTCCTAGCTAGGGTTTGGATACGCTCGCCCTATCCACAGGCATACCATGTGCACAAGGTCTGATGTAACCCACATCAGAAGGGTATTTCTGCTTTACAGTAAAAATACGGTTCACAGTATACAATCAAGTTCAACACTTGTGCAATTAGAAATAACAGTAACAGTTTCAAAACTGAATACTTTTAGGTTCAATTCGGGTAAATGACCCTTAATCAGTCAATCAAGAAGTCAACATTATTTATGAAAATTCAAAACAGTCATGGTCTCAACAAGAGGATTACATATAATACTATATTATTAATTACTCACCACGTACTCCTTAACTCTCAATATTAACACAAGCAATAAGGATGCGCACGATCCTCCAGAGAACTTGATTTTCCTTTTCCTTTATTCTTTGATTCTACATTTCATATATTAATTTCCATTACTTTGGAACAATCAATTTCAATAAAAATCTATATCATTAGTTTATCTTATTTAAGTTCAATTTGAGAAAAAGTCTATAAGTTACTAATTTCCCAAATCGGTCATTAAATAATTCAATTGACATTCAATTGAAACTATTCTTATGTTCAATTGAAATTTAATTCTTTTGGTTCCAAATATTTAAGATTGGCCAACCCTTAAATTAGGAAAATTTATATTTTCATCACTTAAATTTCAATTACGTTCATATTCATCCAATTAACACCTAATTCAACCTAAATCAATCATTAATTTTTATTCATATCAACTTTAAATATATTTACCCTTTATGGCCAAACCCTAAAGTAGCCATTCCTTCCAATCTTTATTTCAATTTTCCAAATTGAAATTCAATTAACTCAATTATAATATATTAGATCAATTTTACTTCATCAATTGCATTTAATTTCATTTATGTACAAAACCCCCAATTTATCCAATTCTAAAAATTGGGAATTTTTCTATGCTTTATGAAATCTTCAAATTGATTAAAAAATTAATCAATTGACATCCTAAAAAGTCTAATTTATCATTAAAATCATAAAACCAACATCAAACCAAAAATTTCCTAATAGGTTGAACCATATGGCCTTAATTCTCTAATTTCCCATTTTGTTGATTTCTTTCAATTTCCCTTCACTAAACCTTAATTTCTACTTTTCATTAACTTAATTATCATTTAAATTAATCAAACAAAACTTCTCCCTTCTATCTAGTGCATAGGCCAAACCATAAATCAAGAAAGGAAGAATAAATTTTACACATCAAACAATCAACACACTCCTAATTACTCTAGAATTGAAATTCAAGCTTAGTTCTAGAGATTACCTTAAAGAAATTTGAATTTCTTGGTGGAGAGCTTGAATGGCTGGTTGAGTAGAGTAGAGAGAGTTTAGTGTTTTCTAATTTTTGTCTAGTAGATGAGAAATGAGAAAGTTGATAGAAATTTCTAGCTTTTGTACTTAGTCATCATAATTCAATGGTGAAGATTCACACACTTTAATCCAATGGCTATCATTATTAACTATTTTATTGAATTTTTAATATTAATAAAACTATGGATAATTATCAATAAAATCTAATGATAAAAATTTAATAATTTATTTTAGATAAATTTAGTTTATATCAATTGTTGACTTTTGATAAAATATGGGTCCCACTCTAATTTCCATCTTCTTTCCTACAATATTAACTTTACAAAAATTAATTTGTCCATTAGTTCACCATTCATGGCCGCCCCTCTTATTGGGTTTTAACCCAATATTTTACTTTCACACATATAACAAGTTTACTACATATAAATGCTAATTAAGCAATTAAAACTTCCATTTTTTTTTTATTTATGAATTCTCTTCTTATTTCAAAACTCCTATAATATTAATTCTTTAATCATATCAATATTAATATTATCTATTTGAATATTTTATTAGTTCATGGTTAAATCCCAATATCACATAATGAACATGTAAGAAGTATCACATTTAAATAATTTAATAACTTAATTAGACCTTTAATTTCTAGGCTTTACCTAGGTTATCACGCTCGATCCCCCTTTAAGAAATTCGTCCTCGAATTTAGAAGACTTACCCATCATTTCTTGAATATGTGAGGATACTTTTGTCTCATAGATTCCTCGTTTTCCCATATACATTCCTCTGTACTGTGGTTCCACCATTGTACCTTGACCATTGGAATCTCTTTATTATGCAATTTCTTTACTTGTCGATCTAAAATTTCTACATGAGTCTTTTCATAAGAAAGATTCTGATCCAGTTCAATGACTTGAGGTTGCAAAACATGTGAGGGATCTGATATATATTTCCTTAACATTGAGACATGGAAAACTGGATGCATATGTTCCAATGGCGGAGGTAAAGCCAGAAGATAAGAAACTTTGCAAACCTTGTCCAAGATTTCAAAATGTCCAATAAACCATGGAGATAGCTTTCCTCTTTGTCCAAACCATATTACACCTTTCATAGGTGAAATCTTTAAAAACAC
Organism: Vernicia montana; assembly: GCA_949750685.1. Lineage (NCBI taxonomy): Eukaryota > Viridiplantae > Streptophyta > Magnoliopsida > Malpighiales > Euphorbiaceae > Vernicia > Vernicia montana. The sequence continues at coordinate 10,814 of CATKHJ010501454.1, forward strand.
ATGATCCCCTACTATAAATTAGATATCCTTCCTCTTTTGTCGGCTAAATGCAGTCTTTAACCTTTCCCGGATAGCCTTCACCTTCTCAGTTGCTTCCTTAACCAAATCGGGAGCTTCTACATACTAATCTCTAGCTTCCATCCAACCTATCGAAGAATGACATTTTTGCTCATATAAAGCCTCATAAGGAGCCATTCCTATAGAGGAATGATAGCTATTGTTATAGGCGAATTCAATAAGTGGCAGGTATTTGTCCCAGTTTCCCCAAAAATCCAAAACACACATTCGAAGCATATCTTTAAGTGTCTGGATAGTTCTCTCCAACTATCCATCGTTCTTTGGATGGAATGCTGTACTAAAGTCCAACTGTATTCCCAATGCTTCTTGAAGTTGTTGCCAAAATCTAGAGGTGAATTGCGGACCTCTATCGGAAATAATTGAAACAAGAATTCCATGCAGCTTTACAATCTCATTGATATAAATTTAGGCATACTGTGCTGCTGTATAAGTTGTTTTAACTTCCAAGAAGTGCGCTGATTTTGTTAAGCGATCGACAATAACCCAAATAGAGTCATACCTATTCTATGTCCTGGGTAATCCTATTGCAAAGTCCATTGTTATCCTTTCCCATTTCCACTCAGGCAATTGAATTTCTTGTAGTAACCCTGAAGGTTTTTGGTGTTCAATTTTCACTTGTTGACAAGTGAGACACGAAGTCACAAATTTTGCTATATCCTTATTCAATCCCGGCCACCAATAATACTTCTTTACATCGTGGTACATTTTTGTAGCTCCAAGATACATATTATAAGGAGTCTGACGCACTTCTTGAAGAATTCTTTCCAGTAAATCACTGATGCAAAGTATACACAATTGATCGCCATAGTATAGCACATCTTCCCTTAGTTTAAATTCAGAATTTTGCCTCATTTTTACTTCTTCTTTAATCTTTAATAACTGAGGGTCCTCACTCTGCATCGATTTTACCTCATCAACCAATTTTGGCTTCACTTGAAAATGAGCCAATAACACTTAAGAATCGCTTATTTCCAATAATAACCCTTCATTGAACAGTTCTTTTAATTATTTCATAAGATATATTCTTTGAACAGCTACATATGAAAGACTTCCCATGGATTTGTGACCATGACATTCGCCTTTCCCGAACGGTACAAAATTTGGCAGTCATAATCTTTCAACAATTCTACCCATCGTCTCTGCCTGAGATTCAAATCTCGTTGATTCATAATATATTGGAGACTCTTGTGATCCTATAGATTTCACATTTTCCTCTATAAAGATAATGTTTCCAAATTTTCAATGTCAGAATTACTGCTGCCATTTCTAAATCATGAGTGGAATAATGCATCTCATGCTTCTTTAGTTGTCTAGATGTATAGGCAATAACTTTACCTTTTTGTATCAAAACACATCCTAATCCCACTCTTGACGCATCACAATAAATGGCAAACCCGCCATCGCCTTCTGGCAATAATAGGATAGGAGTAAAAATGAGGCAATTCTTTAACGTTTGAAAACTTGCTTCACAATTATCATTCCACTTATATCTCATTTGTTTCCTAGTGAGTCGCATTAAAGGTGCAATTATCCACCAAAAATCCTTCACAAATCGATAATAATAGCCTACCATTCCCAAGAAACTTCGTACTTCAGTCATTATTGTAGGCTGAGGCCAATTCATTACAGCTTCTACTTTCTTTGGATCCACTTGAATCCCTTCTTTACTTACTATGTGGCCTAAAAAACATACACGGTCAAGCCAGAATTCATATTTAGACAGCTTCGCATACAACTTATGCTCTCTCAATGTGTGCATCACAATTTTCAAATGTTCACTATGCTCCTCCTCACTCTTCGAATACACCAGAATTTCATCGATAAACACAATTACAAATTTGTCTAGATAAGGTCTAAATACACTATTTATGAGGTCCATGAATGCAGCAGGTGCATTCGTTAAACCAAATGGTAGTACAGTAAATTCATAATGACCATATCTAGTTCTAAAAGATGTTTTACAAATATCCTCTGCTTGAACCTTTCAACTGATGATAACCAGATCGGAGATCAATCTTTAAAAAATAACTAGCTCCTTGTAATTGATCAAACAGATCATCAATTCTCAGCAAAGAATATTTATTTTTCACCATAACCTTATTCAACTGTTGATAATCTATACATTATCTCAATGATCCATCTTTCTTTTTCACAAACAATACAGGAACACCCCAAGGAGAACTATCGGGTCTAATAAAACCTTTATCCAATAGTTCTTGCAACTGAATTTTTAACTTCTTCAATTTAGAAGGTGCTATATGATAAGGTGGTATTGAGATCAGTTGAGTACCTAGCATTAATTCTATAGAAAATTCAATCTTCCTATCAGGTGGAAATCCAGGTAACTCCTCAGGAAAAACATCAGGAAAATCTTCTACCATAGGTATTCCTGAAAGCCCTTTAGGAGTTTTGTCTATATCTACCACATAGGCTAAAAATGCTTGACACCCTTTTCTAAGTAATCTTTTCCCTCCCATAGAAAAAATAAGATTGGCAGATAGATCACTCCGATCTCCTTGATACACAAATTTCTCACCATTACTCTGCTTGAAACTAATTATCTTTTCTCTACAATCTATATGTGCATTATGCTCAGCTAACCAATCCATCCCCAATATTGTATCAAATCCCAGAACATCTAATTCAATCAAATTTGCAAGAAATTTCCTACCTTTAATTTCAACTACACAGTTTTTGAATACATTTTTGACTTCTATAGTTTCCCTTAATGGTGTAGTGATAATTAAAGGTTCTGTCATTAGTTCTTTAAGTTTATTCAAATTCTTTGCAAAGTATGGGGAGATAAACGAATGGGTTGCCCTAGATTCAAACAAGCATCTAGCAACACAAGACTGGATAGGTATTATACCTGTCACAGCTGTATTTGAAGCACGAGCATCTTACTGATCTAATGCATATACTCTTCCTCCTTCTTTCCTTTCCATATGTCGAATTGCACTAGAAGTTTGCCTTTGTCTTGGTCCTTTACCTTTATTCCTTTGACCCCGATTCTCAATTCGATTCATCTGAACAGTTGGTTGTGATGCTGCAGATGTTACACATTGGTCCCTTGTCTTAGGACAGTCTTTTCACAAAGTGCCCCAATTCACCACAACGCAGACAAGCACTAGTAGTTCATCTATAAACCCCTCCATGCTTCCTTCCACAAACAGAGCAATTATACATGGCTTTCCCTTGTTGTCCTCTATGAAGGGTCCCTATATTACCAGGAGTAGATGCTACCGAAACATTCCCCGACTGTGCACGACCTTGACTTCCACCCTTATACTGATACGGAGTAGAAGTCATAGTATTACGATCTTTACCTCTATTCTGCGGATAATTTTCCTTTTATTGACTACCTTGCCCTTTATTCCTATTTTTCTATCTTTGCTCCCTTTCTGCTCTTTCTGCCTTCTGTTGGGCCTTCATTAGTTTGGCTCTATCTACCAGCTTAGCCAGCGTAGGAAAATCACTGGCAATCAGGACATTGTATAGGGGAGCAATTAATCCACTTCTAAAGTGATCTACCCTGCTCGCTTCTGTAGGTACTATGTATGGAGCATACTTACTCAATCTCTTAAACTCTTTAGCATACTCTACAAAAGATATACCCGATTTCTGCTTTAACTAATCAAATTACAGAGCACGACTCTGCTTCTCCCCTTCAGTCAAATATTCATCTATCAATGCTTGTTTAAACTTTGCCCATGATGGTGGTTCCTCCTAATACAATCTCTCTTCTATATTTCTCTGGAACCATTCTCAAGCATCCTTCTTCAGTTGCATACCCGCTAACTCTATTACTTTCTCATTTGAGCATGTTAATCGCTGAGCAATTTTGTCTAATTCATCCAAGAAATTCTAGGGATCTTCCCCCTCCTCACCACTAAATTCAGGAGGATTCATCTTCCTAAAACCATTCACTGTAATACCCTTATTAAGTAACATCCTTCTACGTACCCTACGCGGTGGCTGTGGTGGTCGAGGATGCAAACTGTCAGGTCGAGGAGCAGGTGGAATCTCTGTTGGAGGTGGAGGTGGAACCTCTTGTCATTGCTGTCTCAATTCATCCAGTTTTCTTTTTAGATAATGGATTTCTTGTCTCATTGCATCCATCATTTCAGGCTGTTCCTGCCTTCTAACACTTGTTGTATGTTGCCGTGAGCTGGAAGGTTCCCGAATAACATCTCGTATTGACACAACATTAGATGTGACATCAGGGGCAACACTTTCACTATTAGCATGAGATTCGTGTTCCTCTGGTTGCGACATCTAAAACAAAAATATTTTAAATTTTCAATTCCATTAATTCAATATTTTTTATTTTTAAACACAGAATGCACTATTCATCATATCAAAAACATTTACTGTACACATTCAATTATCAAATAGTCACATTTTTTATATATATATATTAATATTTAACATCTTCATTTTATATACACGTCAACTTTTAAGTACAACCATGAGTTTACAGTGCAAAAGATCTCATGGTATAACCAGTCAGCCCATAACCAATTTACTTTATACACATCAGTACTTTCCATTAACTTACATAGCTATTATACATACACACATATTTCACAAATCTACTACTAGATTAGTACCTACACCCACTATTCCCTAACTCCATATACACGTATATAAATATTTTACATCCTAAATCTCTCTCCTCTACGGAGCAATATTCTCTCTATCAGTATCATGATACTCTGAAGCAGTACCACTCCTTGTGACTCCTCGAATAACACGTGAAGTAGACTTCAAACTTGTAGGAGTAAACTGAAATCTAGTAGGATAGTCCTCTATAGTATGGCCCTCTCACCCATAACTCATACACAAATATGGTAATGGTCGAAACACCCATCTAAATCCTCTTACCATATTCGTACACCACCTCTCATACTGTATTTTTAACCATAACATATCTCTCTGAACTTCATGATATCTCCTCCATAAAGCTAAATTTTTTTCTTCTTAAATCAACATTCGCTTCCCTATACATTACCTGTTCTTCTTCCAATTGTGCTACTCTTAGTCTCAAATCTATGGCCCATTGGGGCTCGTCCTCTATAGGATCCATTAAACAATCACGCTCCCCTGAACTAGAGTGAGTGTCAAGCACTTTTTCTATTAAGTAGTCGTCCCCTTTTTGGCGGCATCTATAAATCATAACACATACAATACAATAACAATAGTTATAAGCAATTATACAATCACAGTAAATTTCCAATTATACTAGTATACCATATAACAATCCAATAAAAATACTCAGAAATTTACACACATCAGTACGCTGATCTATCTTAATGACAATTCAAAGACAAAACGAAGTCCTAAGCTCTATAGTACCCTAATTTAAGACGCAGTTATAGTCTACATTAGTCTAATTTTAAGCTCTGATACCACTCTGTCACACCCCATATTCTGGGGTGCGACGATCCTAGGGTTTAAGGAGACTTGAAGTCACCAAAACCCATAGAATCCAATAACCAATACTATTTACCAATTAATCAATACCCAGAATCTTAACCAGCAAACTCAGTAAATAACCACACACTCCAATACACTCATAACTATATAATATTAAGTTGTATATATTATAATTCATACCACAGTATACATCTTAATTATACAATCTCACACTTTTAGCATTTACAATAATTATACAATAATCATATTAGCACCATGGAGCTCTATTAAACCGATGAAAAGACAAAATTAATATATAGTCCACTGCTCAAGATATTCTCCAAACGAAAAACTGGAACTTGGGAATTACCTTGTTGACTTCTCTAGAGCCCCTGAAAAAAAAATAAACCACTAAAGAATAAGACAAGCTCAGTGAGTATGTAATAATATAATATAAATGCAGTAACTGGAATAATTTGGTTTCAGTGAAGTAATAGAAATAATTCAATGGAAATAAATGTGACCATTTTCAGTAATAATTCAGAATTTATTTTGATATAAAGTATTATATTCCTTTAGCAGAAATCAGTATATTGGAGACGGAGTGTTCCCCAGTGATTTGAGAGTATCTGCCTAAGCTTTGCTCTCCGGTAATAATAGTAAACAATGACAGAAGACTGATCAGGTCTTATGGCTAGGATTACCCGTCCTAGCTAGGGTTTGGATATGCTCGCCCTATCTGCAGGCATACCATATGCACAAGGTCTGATGTAACCCACATCAGAAGGGTATTTCTGCTTTACAGTAAAAATAAGGTTCACAGTATACAATCAAGTTCAACACATGTGCAACTAGAAATAGTAGTAACAGTTTCAAAAATGAATACTTTTGGGTTCAATTCAGGTAAATGACCCTTGATCGGGGTGATTAAATCGAGGTGAGAGAGTTTGACCCTTCTTTCGTTCAAGGTATAACCTAGGTTTGAGATGAATCCATGTTGTTCTGTATATTATGGATGCATGATATGCATGGGAAAAAATATTTCATGAATATGCCACTCGTGCAAGGCTTTGATTATGGTACATACAACCTAAGGTCGGGTTCTAGGTTCATTACATGAAAAGGTAAGGGTAGCTTGCATAGGGTACCCGTCACACCGAAGCAGCGATATACCTAACCACATGTGAGTCAAAGAGTCTTGTGTGGGTCTAACAGTATGTGCATACTCGTATACGTTGCGGGGTGGATGATTTCACTATCGGCAAGCAGACCTAAGGAAGGTTGCCCACTTGATGTTACTTTCTATCCATTGTTTTCCTAAGAAATCTAGGTTGAAAAGTAAGGAGCCTATGCAAGTGATGCATGAAAGCCATTTTTGCATTAAAAGTGTCATACTTTGATTTAAACCAATTAGTAGTCCTCTTATTTTCTTTATTAAAAAGAAGGTGGTCCCCAGTGGAGTTGCCAACTGTGAGGCCTCGCCCGAGCACCGGTCCGATCCGCTAGAGGGGATCAAAATACTCATTCGGGTTCGGGTCTCACGATGGAACCCTCGGGTTCGGATTGGTTGATCTTTGAAAATTGACTTTGGGAGTCGCCACCTTAATTTATTTTTTAATTGGAAAAAGTTAAGGAAAAAACCCATTTTATGACTCCAAGTTATTGTCCAATGAAAAAACACACTAGCCTCGATTACCAAAGAGGATTCGGGGACTAGGTTTTCGATTTATTTTTTAATTAAAATGAGTTTGGCAAGTTTAATATACAATGACTTAAAATGG
>CATKHJ010501475.1:0-11016 GCA_949750685.1 Vernicia montana
ACAAGAAGATAAGTCCAAACTAGGCCTGATCCGATCAGGTATCCACTCTATCAGTCTCTAAAATGGACTCCATCTCACCTACAAAACATATCGCAGAATAAGAATTAAAATGCAAATAAGTCAATTTAGATAGAATTCAAATAAAGGATACCTGGTCTACTCTCAGAGTACCAAAGGTCCTTCTGCAAACATCAAATGTCAGTCCTAAAACTCCACCTCTGTTAAACGATCTCCATATACGTCTATATGGTGGGTCAATAGCAGCAGACTCTCTCAGCGGTAGGGCTAGCATCGGGAAATGCTCATAAGCCCAATACTGTAAGTGCAGATTTTTTATCAAAGTGAATTACCATACAGGGGGCAAAAAAAAAAAAAGCACTATTAGATGAAATAAAGTACTTACCTCTAAAACAATAGAGGTACCACCATGACCAAAAAATTTCCCACGAGAAACACATCCCAACTCATTATATAAGGCGCAAATACTAGAACCTCCCCAATCCAACTCACCAATCTCATCCAGATTCACCAAAGATTGCAAAATGCTCAGATTAATGCTATCTTTATTGTTATGCCAGAAAGTGCAACTCAAAATAATCAAGGCACACAGCCTAGCACCCTGATCGACAGTATACCAATCTGGTGCCTGCCTCATGGTCGTCAAGGTGTGATGGAGCCAAGAGCGTGGAACAAAGAGATTCCCGCGAGGAGGATCAGCACCAATCAAGGCGATCATCTCCATGGCAGGAAGATCAATCCATGAAGTATAAAACTCAAAAGGACGGGATCTGAAATGCATACCCATAATCATGCTCCACTCAAAAGGAGAAACTGTCATCTCACCATATACAAAGTGGAAGGTATTTGTGGTGTCCCACCAGCGCTCTGCCAAAGCCTTGACTATAATAGTATTGACGGGCTGCTTAATGTCTAACTCCAACCACCCCGAGCAAACCAGATGGCTCAAGGCGCTGACGAATGGCCTCTTGACCCTCTAAATAAATACGGACTAGCTCCATGACACTCCGGCCTCCTCTAGGTCTCAGATTTCCATGCTAAAAAAATTTAATTAAAAATTAAATTAATTAATTAAATTTATTATTATTATTATTATTATTATTATTATTTAATTAAAATAAAATAGCAATTATTTATTTTACATGTAAATAAACTGACTTTAAAATGCAGAAATTTAAGCATACTTGAAGAGATCCAGTGTAGCTGATATAGTGATCCAGCTCTATCAGTAATATTTCGGGGTCGTGAGGGCCTATTGTTGGTTGGTGGGGAAGCTCCATAAAATTTTAAAGAAAAAGAAAGAAGAAGTTTTAGAAAGATAGAAAGAAAGTTTTAGAGAGATGGAGAGAAAGATTGAAATGAAGTTTGAAAAGGGAAAAGAGATATATATAGAGAAAAAGGTGATCCCCACAATAACTGCATCTTTAATTTTTTGATTCGCAGGTCCAAATTACGTGATTTTGGCATAACAGGCTCATTTTAAGTCAGAATTCAATTCCGTTTGAAGCAGCAGGTTCGTATGATTTTTATTAACCTCCTGGGACAGACGGGATCTCAATCAGAATTCAGAATCTTCTAAAATTATAGAAACTTTAAAAATTCAAAAATAGCAGAAAAATAAATACAAAGTCAGAAAAAGTCCAGAAGAACACATGGCATCTTATTATAATTCCGAAAGCAGGTAAGGATTTTTATTTTTTACAAAATGATTTTAGAACCATTCTGGTTCATGCTTATCATATTCGGCCTTAGACCGGCCAAATTTGATTAGGGGAGCAGCTATGAACCCTCAAAATTGCACCTCCAGATGAATGCATTTTAGTTATGAACCTATAGGATCAAACCGGCTCAAATCGGATCAGAAACGGGCCAAAACGGACCAATTTCGTGTTAAATTGGTTCAAACCGAACGGTGGGCTGAATCAGACCAGCATGCCTCCGACCGACCCCGGGCTGCCCCCTCCCTATAAATACTCCTTCGCCTCCTTCAGAATAGGTACCGGGAAATACCAAAACTAAAATTATACTAATTTGCAATCTAAAGCTCTGTTATTTTCAAAAATCCAAAAATTACTTTTCTTTTTTCTTTTTTTTTTATATTCAAAATTTACCACCTACCAAAGTTATTTTACTTTAAAAAGTTATTATTATACTTTTAAAATTCTCGATCCAAAGTGGAGCTCAGATCCGGCGTCAAGCTCGCTCCATTCTCGAAAAAGCCAAGAAAAGCAAAGGTATAATTTCTTTCTCTTGCATTTGTAATTCTAAAATCAGATCTAGAATTTATCCTGTTGTCACGCCTTTATTTGGATCTAAATCTAAAAAGATCTAAATTTTATTAATTTAAAATCTAAATTAAATTAATAAACCAAACAAACTCTTTTTATCAAAACCCTCCTTCGCAAGAAGGGAAAACTGCGTGGGGTTTGATTTCTATTCAAAGGGATAAGCAGACATGCCAATCTTTAAGGCATCAATTTCAAAATATTTTAAATAATATTTTTTCCCCTTTCTACTATTTTGCTGCCTTATATTTATTTTTGTCCTTTATTTAAAATAATTGAGGAATATATGTAATTTTCCTAGTACCTATAAGGGCTAGAGAAAAGATCCTGTCGTATTTGGTTCTATAATTTATTTATGCTTTTTCATATAAATTGTCATTCATATAATATTTGCATCATTTATGATTATTACATTCATCACTGTTACTACTGTTCATTCATACATAAAAATTACCTTTTTATAAAGTTCTTTTGAATTCTAGTCAAACTAAAGAAATTAAACTATTTATTATCAAAACCTGATCCCCGAGCCCTCTTTGGTCACTCATGGATTAGTACTTTTCCATTGGAATAAAATGAATATTTTGGAGTCAATTTGAATTGGATTTTCCTTTAATTTTCCCAATTAAAATAAATAAAATTGAAATAGTGACTCCCTTCTTTCAATGACAAAACATAAAGTCATAATTTTGTTCGAACTCATAACGGGTTCCAGATTGTGCGAAGTTTCTCCGAAGAGCATTTCGATTCCCTTAGCGGATCGGATAGGTGCTCGAGCGAGGCCTCAAAGAGCCTAAGCTCTGATACAAACGACAAACAACCTGCCTTGAGACCCAATATCTTTATGCTTAGTTGCAACCCTTTGGAAAGCCAAATCAAGTTTAAAACAAGAAAACTTCAACCCAATGACGAACCTGTGCCAAAGAACCTCGGTATGTTGTGAACAAAATAAAGTAATTAACTTTGAAGTTCGGTTTTCGATTCTATGCAAGAATCGAAATTGAGAAATCTCTCACAAGCAATAAAGCTCATTATTTTTGGAATAAAACTGATATCTTTTATTGATAGAATAGCTAAGTATTTATAACGACTTAACTAGGTTACAAAGTTAGATTCCTAAACAAATAACTAATGAAATAGGTTTGGGCTATAATTAAACAAAAATAAAAGCCCAAAACACTACTAAAAAGATAACTAATTTAATTAAATTAAATCTGGGCAAAAAGGAATTAAAACACAAATTCAGACAGACCATTACAAGGTCTAGAACATGCCCATGTTTCAGGGTGTGTTGGCTACAGGGTCTGGAACACGCCCATGTTCCAAGGCGTGTTGGCTTCTGGAACTCAAATTTTCAACATGTGTTTAACACACCCTGGGACATGGCCATGTTCTTGGGTGTGTCCACTTCTGTCCCCCTTTGCTTAAGTGTGTGAATCTTATCCACACCAACTTCCTTGCTCAATTACTTCACTCTTGGCTTGAATCATGCTTGAACAAACTTGAATGATCTTCAAACATCCCTCCAAATCTCTCTTCACATAATTGCATGAATTTGAATTTTATTTTGAAACTTCCTTGAATACAATGATTTCCAAAAGTATTACTCATAATGCAAATCTTCTTGATAATTTTGTAGAAAGCTTTGTGTATTCTTGCAATCCTTTTGAAGGAATCATTTAATAGATATGGTAGCTTGCTTGCATTCCATGCTATGTAATCTTGATGAATAATATAGCCTTGCAATGCTTTCTTGAAGTACTTCGCATTCATGCAATTGTGATCTTCTTGCAAAGGAACTTGATTCTCATCACTTTTAGATTCAGTTTTATGTTTATTCTTATGGCTAAACATCCTAATTAGGGTTACTTATCCATTGTACCCTATAAATATTTGGCCATTCTCTTTGAATTAATAAGTTTTTAGATTATGGATGAATAAAATACTTTGTGAGAGGATTCTCCAAACTTTAGTTCTTTTGAGCTATTCAAACTTATCAAAGTTAATCGTTTTGTGGCATTCAACCGAACATACAAAGTTAATTACTTTGCTTCGTTCACAACATACCAAAGTTCTTTGACACAGGTTCGTCATTGGGTTGAGGTTTTTTCCTTGTTTCAAACTTGATTTGGCTATCCCAAGGGTCGCATTCAAGTCTAAAGATATTGGATCTCAAGGTAGATCGCTTGTGGTTCGTATCAAGTGCATTTTTTAGTAAGGGAAAAACATGTATTTTAAAGAGTCAACCTCCGAATTTGATTCATAAGCATCCAGTGTTCCACGTGTCAATACTAAGAAAATATGTACCTAATTCTTTATATGTTCTCCAATCCCAAACTATTGAAGTGCATGGAGACTTGTCATATGAAGGGACCCTAATTACGCTTCATGATAGACAAGAGAAAAAACTAAGAAGCAAGGAAAATTATTGTGGTTGAAATTCAATGGCACAATCACAACGTTGAAGAATGCACATAGGAAAGCGAAGATGATATGAAATAGAAATGCCTGCACTTGTTCCAATCATGATCGGTAAGTCCTCTAATTTAAAATTTTGGAGATGAATTTTCTTAAGGTGGGAATAATATAATACCCTAGACTTTCCCTAGTCAAAACATACCTATGAGAACCATGAGTAGTAAACAACTGAAAAATATGTAATAATTTGTGAGGGTTGGATGAAACCCTAATTCATAGGGAGGGGTATTGGTCGAACCCTAATATGCTATGTGGTCTTGTTTTGGTGAGCAAGAAAATTGGTTGAACATGAGTACATTGGATTGATTTGATAAATAATTAGAAGTTAATTAGCTAGTATTGAGTACTTGAAGAAAATAAAAATGGCAAAGATATGGCTTAGTGCTAAAATTATGAAAATTGAAAATTTGTATTATGTCAATAAGAAAGTAATAAAGAAATAAAGTTAGTGGAGAGTGGGCCCTACTACCTTTTGACCAAAAATGATGATGATGGTGTGGGTGCACTATTACTCTTGTTACACATGATTATTTCTCTCACCAACTTAAGTAAAAGGAAAATATCATAATCCATTAACAAGCTTCCAAATATTTCTAATAAATCCTAGCTACATTTTTTCATTAAAAAGATTATAAATTCTTTAAATTCAAAATCTTATCATTATTTTATTACCATATTATCTTTCTTATCATTTTCACTCTCAAGAAAAGACAAAAAAGAACTCTTTCATTTTCCTATTGATATTCTGCCACAATCAAAGAGCAAGGAAAATCAATTCCATAAGGTAAGATCCTAAATCCTACCTCTTTATTTTCATGTTTTAAGGATTGTGTACTTGTATTCCTTTTGAATTCATCCTTTTACTCCTCCTCTTCTTCTCCTTTTGATTTTTGGCCAACCATAATTTGGGGGGAAAGATTGCTTTAAATTATTCAACATTAAAGAATAATCTTGATTATGATCTAGTGAATAAAAAACCAACTTAAGATCAAATGGAAATACAAGAACAAATTTGGGTTGCCCCTATACCTATATTCGGCCACTACTTGAAATTTTAAAGGAAATATTTTCTTAACTCTAATTATGAATAAATGGACTTTTATATGTGTGATTATGATGAAATATTAATTTAGATCAAGTGAATATCATGAAAACAAATTAGGGTTTCATATTGGGGGTTTGTAAGAAATTGAATCATGGATAGAGTTGGAATTTGTGCCTTCTATATAAGGGACCTAGAATCATAATTTGAGCAAAGTAAAAACATAAGAGTTGTAGATATGTATTATATATGCATATGCCTATGAAAGGGTTTGGTCAAATTTAATATAGGTGAAAAGATATTTCACTTGCATCAATACTGGTCCAGGATGTTTACCTAATAGGTATTTCGAGACTAACCTACTAACTTGAGGACCTTAGGGGTAAAATTAGGTAGAGCATAAATATAAGAAATATTCATTTATATGTGTAGTAATTTCTTGTAAAAGAAATTTGAATTTGGACTTGCACGTTGAAAGATACAATCAAATCAGTGAAGTAAGGTCAGTCTGCCCCTGCACAGAAATATAACGTATTTTGAAAAGTCACTATGAATTGCGTAGACCATATTTTAAGTTTAATTTTGGATATACTGTAATCTTATATGTCTAGTTTAATATGCAAAAGGAATCAGGGCATTTAGATTAGTAGAGCATAATTTATGACATAAATAGTCCTGCAAGGTCAGGATATCTTACTAGAACATAAATGAAAGCATAATGCTTTAATGTTACCATTCATGATAAATGAATTCATTTGTATATGTTAATTTAATGTAGAGTTACAAAAGGGTCAAAGAGGAGGTGAAAATCAAGGATTAGAGGAACATCCATTTTGTCTTTGCTAAAGGAAAAAATTGTGATAAAACCTTGCTTGATTAGAAGTGAGTATCTAATATCCTACTATCTAATGTGTATTGTATTATTGAACTTCAATCGTTCTTGAAATTATCGTGAATGTGAAAATCACATTTCTAGAGAATCAAGTGAATCCTTGAAATTCCTGAAACCCTAACTTGAATATCAATATCATTAATAAATTTTGATTCCATTTGAATATCCTTTCCATATGATATTGTTCAAAAGCTATTGATGCGAATTGATGAAATGTTTCCTTATTAGGGTTTTCTTCAATACCATTTGGCCATGTTTACTTTCTCATGTACCTATTGAATCTATTTGATGGAACATTGAATTCTCCATATTAATCAGCCTTTGAAACTCTTATATATGCTATCGAAGTTCATAATGTATTATATATTGAAATCTTCTATTATGAGATTATCATTCTATTGATGTTCCTAAAATGAGAACTTTATTTGAAATATGAATCGAAATGATATTGACATTGATATATGTTCACTTGAGACTCCGAGTCTGAAAGCAGAAATCTCCGACTGATGTGGGTAATACATCATACCTTGTGCACATGGTAAAAGCCCGCGGATAGGGTGAGCCTATTCGGACCTTAGCTAAGAGGGGTTTGATGGTCCTAACAGTAAGTCCTGATCAGTCTTATGACTTATATGTGATATAAGGAAGCATGCATAATGATACGAACAAAACGAACAATGCCGAATTGACCCAATATTTTTACACTTAGAAGCAACTCCTTGGAAAGCTAAATCAGGTTAATTGCCAAGTCCTTGACCAAAATTCAATAATGTAAACCGAACCTTGAAATAAATACTCATAGAGTAATTAACTTAGATTGTATTAAACTTGATCCAAGCAAGAATCAAAAACAAGAGAAACTCTCTTAAAAGATAAAGCCAAATTTTGTTAATCAATAATCTAACATCATTCAAATTACAAAGCAAACTTGAGTTTATATGGTGACTCAAGATTATTCTTGAATTCTATAAGGAACTAGGAATTCTTCCTAATCAAGGAAATCATCTTCCATTGGCAAGTTAAAGTAAATCCATTTTGAGTATTTTTATGTACAATGTATATATGTATATAGATATCTAGAATTGCTAGTTGCTCCATATGTATATTGGGACACAGAAATATTTATATGATATATTATGTTGTTAAAAGATATTTGCTAAGAGAATGAGTTAAAAAAAATAAGTGTTTATTTTATGAATGACATGTGTTTATTTGAGTTGTGAACATTGGGAGAGTTTGGCATTCGCATATGAAGTTAAGGGTATAAGGTAAAATATTGGAAGTGCAGTTTTCCTTGCAGGTTGAGTATCTTGGGGTATGTGACATGTATAACCGGCACTCTGCCGAATTTTCATTAGATTTGCAGTGTAGGGGTTCTACGGGTGTTAGTTGCATTTACGGTTACCCATGCCTTAGGACCGTCATGACTCAGAAATTGGGTCGTGACAGGCATTAGAGTGTTTCATCTTCATTCACCAAGTCTCTTTTTATTTTTAGAACATGCAGTGGAAATGGTGAAGAAGATAGACTTCACATTTTCTTTCTCTTTAAAATAGAGCTTAGAATTCTTTATCTAACTTACCAAGTAAGAAGAAGAGACTTTCTCTTTCTAAAATGTAAAAGAAGAAGATGAGAAGGAGAAGAATGTAAGGCCTTAGCTTTCATTCTCTCATCTTCCACTAATAAATGGAAGGAAGTGGAGAATTAGGTAAGCTAATTAACACTCCACTAACTTAATCAGTGGTGGTGTTTAAAGGTTAAGTGACAAGTGTTTATGCACTAGTTAGCATTTGGTTAAGTGTTAATTTTTAACTCAACACAAAGTCAAACCTCTAATCACCATTTAAGGTTTCTAACCTCTAAATCTTCATTAAGGGATTAGGATTTCTCAAACTCCTAAATCATCTTTTGCCTTTTATACACCAAAATACAAGAAAACCTTTCAATTTGGTCCTTCCAATTTATAATCTATATAAATTAGGGAAACCCATTTCCGATCGATTCTAATAAGTCACGAGTGACCCCTAGCATAAGATGTTGTGACTACCTAATTAGAAATTAATGTTGAAAAGTTGTTAACATTTCATGAATCCTTTGATCATGACTATATGCACAAGAATACCTTTGTTACAAAGCCTAGGTCTCAACTAGGGTCATGGTGGATGTCAAACCCTAATACCAAAATGTTATGAACATGTCATCATATTCTATTATCGATAAGATCATACTCCCATTAGAAAGACCCTTTCTAGTCAATCTAAAATACCTTGGCCAAATATTTATAATTAAGAAAAACCTGATAGTATAGGACTTTAACTATTTATTCGGAGGAACAAATCCCATATCTAGCTAACCACGGGCTCACTATATAACCAACTAGGGCCACCATATGCCCATATGTCAGTGCATGATTATCCCCGATATGAACAAACCCCAATCAATCAATTATATATGAGATAATCGTGTCCCCTCAGGTCTAAGGATTATATGCATGACAGTCAATTGACAAACAATAAAATCTTATGTCAACATCATTCGACGTCACTGTTCAACCACTTAATTAATAAGTGTCCACATGTTTGTCTTGTCATCACTATACAAGCGGTTTATGACTCACTATTTTCGATCCTTTAGTTACCAACTAACTAGGAAGACAAACAGAGGTGATGGTGTTCCGAACTAGTGCGACCCAAGCAAAGAGTTCTATAACCATGAACATGTTTTAAGAACTTGTACTAGATGAAACCGTCAGTCCATTCTCTATACTAAGAAAAATTTATCATCTTAAGGACTTTTCCTCTATCTATTCCATTGATTGTCACGACCCTTCTTTGAGCCATGACTGTCCTAGGGAATAGGGTGACTTAAGGTCACCTAAACCCGTAGAACACCTTATTACTTATTATTAGCTTCCATTAATTACCAAGTTATCATTACCCCATAATCGGAACCACTTAACATCCAATATTACATTAAACATTTATAACCTATTCAATGGTCTACTTAATACTATTTACAAACTTATACTTTTGAAGTCCATTTTCCATCAATTTTAGCGCAGTTGACTTTAATATCTTAAATGCTTGGACTGTAGTATCATTATAATATTATATCATACATCATGCATATGATATCCTAATTACATCATTATTACAGACTTTATAATCAATGGAACTCTAGAGTAAACTTTCGAATAAACATTCATACCATATAATCAAAAAAGCAGAGCAATTCCCAAGTGAAAACTAGAACTTGAAATTTACCTTGCTGGCCTATCAACCGGTCCTGAAAAATAAATAATAACTAAGGAGTGAGACAGAGCTCAGTGAGTACATAATACAGAATAATCAATATTGAACAAGTAATAATACTTCCTTTTTAAATAACAACGATGTTAATCAAAATTAATCTTATAGAACAATTTTTATAATTATAGCAACAATATAACTTTTAGCAGAAATTATTCACTTTCTTGGAAACGGTATGTTTCCCCCATAATTAACAACTGGCAGCTTACACCTTGCTCACTCTTACATGCCTAGTCACACGTACAACTGATCGGGTCATACGTACTAGGGTCATTAAACCTTTCCCAGCTAAGGTTTGGATAATCTTACCCTATCCGCAGGTTCCAATACCATTGTGCACAAGGTTCGATTTGTTGCCCCACATCAGAGGGGTATTCTGCTTATTATGTAATCATTATAACAATTTATCTTTTTCTATCCATGAAACGATTCAATGGATAACATATCAATAATAATTTAATTCCCATTATTGGTCATATTTAAAAGACTAAAACAATAAAGGCTCATTTGGCCAAATGCCACAAAGAATAAATTACTCAATTTGGCTCAATAATTAATAAATAAATAATGCTTTGCCAAAGAGTTGCAACGCATTTTAAACAAGAATTGATTGAACATAAAAAGCTCATATTCAAGGCACAAAAGCAATAATACTATTTGTACTTACCTCGAAACACTTTAGCTCCTAATAATATTAGAAGCTGACTAAAAACGAGGCTCATTGGTTTTTCGGATAATACCCTTTCCTTTCGATTTTACAACATATTACACAAATCGAATATTAATTTCTATCCCTTTAACCTTACTATCATATCTTATTTTTCCCTTCCTTATCCATAAACAAACATCACACATACTCACATTACATAATTAATTATTAAATCAAACATTATATATATAATAGTCAATTAATCAAATCAAGGAATTTAATTCCTTTCCCTTTTCAATTCCTTAATTAAAATTCATTTACCACACATGAATCATAACAAATAT
>CATKHJ010501671.1:0-20483 GCA_949750685.1 Vernicia montana
TGGAAAAGGGTGTTTTGGATATATATATATATATATATATATATATATATATATATGTATATATATATATATGTATATATATTAGTTGTACTGGGTGTAACGGGCATTACCATTGCTCACTCCCTTTACTACCCAAATTTAGCTTAAAGTGATTGTCAGGTGCACAAGATTCACGGCCTTGCTTGATTTTTCACTACCGTTACTCAACATTCACATTAGTTACAAATTCATCACTCGTGTTACACATGTTGACGAGAAATTTGAATTGGCACTAAGAACGAGGAAGATTGATGAAGCTAAAAGATGATTTTTGGATGACTATTGAAGTCAAATGCATCTGATGGTGTAACTGTCGTTACACAAATTCAAGATTTAGACAGAAGCTTCCTTCATTGCCTTTACACAAGCGTCATAGCTGTTACGCAAGCGTCACAACCATTACAATGTTACATTAAGCAAAATCTAGAAAGATTTCTAATTGTTGGAAGTGAGACGAAAACTATTGAAACTCGATTTTAGAGCCCAATAGTCATATTTTGGAGCATAACTTGAAGACATATGAATATATAAAGCTTCAAATTGAAGATAGAGAGACTCCAAGTGATTAAAAAAGTTATATTCAAGTTCAAATCTCATTAATCTTCTTCTACTCTATTCAAGAACACATTTTCTCTTCATCTCATATCTTTTGTGTTCATTTGTGTAAATGCTATAAGCTTAATTCTTATCTTTTGATAGCTTATGTGCTTAGTCATTGAGTGACTTTAAATCTCAAAGTTCTTGTATAACTATTGTATTGGGCGAAATCTTGGAAAACTAGGGCAAAATCCGAACAATTATTGTATTGGGTGAAATCCTAGAGAACTATGGTGAAATCTCGATTCAACTATTGTAAAGCTATTGGGTGCAATCTCGTATCAGTAGTGAAACCTTAAATCGGTGTGATTTAGGAGAAGTGGATGTAGGAGAAGAAATTAGCTCCGAACCACTATAAAATTAGCTAAGTTTTCTCATTCTTATCTCTATTTATTTCATTATTATTGAATTTGTTAATATATTGTATTTAGGGTGATTAATTGCATTAGAAATTTTAAAGTCCTATTCACCCCTTCTATAAATTATCATACTTGGGCCAAAAATTGGTATCAGAGCTTGTGCAATTGATTTGCATAAAATCTAATGATTTTAAGAGCTAACGATTATTATGCTAGGTATTTCAAAGACTCCATTTGAAGAGGGACAATGTAGCACAAGACCTCCATTGTTTTGTGGTTCAAATTACAACCAATGGAATGTGAGAATGAGATTTCATATAAGGTCTAAAGGATATATATGACCTTTGAGAAGTTGTAGAAAAGGTTCATTCATCCCTATAGATGAAAATACAAACAAGCCCAAGGATCCTTCAAGTTATGTCGTAGAAGATAAGAGGAAATTAGCATTAAACGACAAAGCGGTAGGCCTTCTATTTTGTGCTCTTAATGAAACTAAATTCAATTGAGTTTCCGTTTGATCCGCCAAGGAAATATGGGAAGTATTGAGGATGACACATGAAGGCACAAGTCAAGTAAATGATACAAAAATGAATATCCTCACATCAAGTTTCAACAATTTCAACATGAAAGAAGATGAATCTATCTCTGATATATACAAGAGGTTCACAACCATTATGAATGATCTAAAGGGGCTTGAGAAGACATTCACTCAAAAAGAGCTAATCACCAAGCTCTTAAGATCCTTGTCGAAGAAATTTGATTCAAAAGTGAATGCAATTGAAGAATCCAAAAATTTAAGCTCACTAACTCTTGAAGAGCCAGTTGGAAATCTCATTACCTATGAAATGAAGAACAACAAGAGACAAGAAACAAGGGAGAAAGAGAAAAGCACTACAAAGAAAGAATGATCCATTGCATTTAAAGCTTCAATTGAGGAAAGAGATGAGTCCTCGAGCGAAAATGATGAGCAAGAAATGCTACTTCTTGCTAGGAGATTCAACAAGTTCCTTTCCAAAGACAAGTATAAGAGGAGGAACTTCAACAAACACAAAGGTAAGCAAGAAGAAGATCACAACATTCAGGTAACTTGCTATGAATGCAAGAAATCGGGTCACTATAGGCATGAATGCCCTTTCCTCAAGCACAAGAAGAAGAAAGACAAAGATGAAAGAAGACACTTGAAAAAGAACAAGGCATATGCGGCTTGGAATGGAAGTGATACTTCTAGTGATGAAGACTCATTCGAAAGTGATGAAGATAAGAGAGTTAATCTATGCTTCATGGCACTAGAAGAAGAGCAAAAAGAAAATGAGGTAAATTCTACTTCCTATTATTTTGATGAATTACAAGATGCATTGGATGAGTTAATAGAAAATTTTCTAATTGTTGCAAAGGAGAACAAAATTTTGAAAAAGAACTTATGTAAATTGAAAAAGTGAGCATAATAACACTTTAAAATCTAATGATGCCTTTGTTGAAAATGAAAAACTCATGTCTCAACTTAAGGATTTGAAAAACTCCTTTGAAACACTATATAGTGAACATGATAAGATTAAGAGTAAGCTTAAGAATTCAAAAGAACTATTGAGAAAATTCTCAATTGGAATCAAAACTTTTGATAATATCATTACTTCACAAAGAGGTGTGTTTGACAAAGGGGGTTTGGGCTATGAAAGCTATTTCAAAGAAAATAAATACAATAGTTTCTTTAAGAAAAATGAACTTCAACCTAAAATTTTAACAAAATACTTTTAATGTCATTATTATGGTCATATAATTTAAAAATGTCTTATTAAACATAGGAAACCATATACTATTATGAATGTTTGGATTCCAAAGGAATTAAAGCCAATTCCTAAGAGTGATTGGGTTCCTAAACAAACTCACAAAGATGGACTCAAACTCACTTGGGTATCAACAAAGGAAAAATCATCTTTTTTATAGGTAGCATAAAGGGAAGATCCAAGAAAGTGCTCCACAAAATTTGTTCAAAGATCATATGGAGTGGAAAAAGGACAAATCTCAAAGTTGGATGAGTTGTAAGTCCTTTACATTGGTTAATCAACACATTTCAGGTAAATTATTCTAAATTTAATAATAATTGAATGTATTTAATGTGTTTGAATGAATTTTGATGAAACTTAAATGAATTTACATGTTTATTGGGGTATATTTGATTATTTTTGTACATGAATTGAGATTGAGAGCTAAAAGATGAAATTTAAATTGAATTTCTACCATTTTAAGCTCAATCTATATTAATGATTGCCACTTGAATGAATTATGATCATATAAGCATGAATGCACAAGTTAAGTAACAAATTCTCAATATTTTTGTTGTCAAATGATAGTCACCCCTGTTATGGATTTCTCACTACCGTTACTATCTGCTCACTATCGTTACTCTTTTCCCTCACTCTTGTTAGTAAGCTCTGAAATTTGGACAGAACCAAAATTCATGCCTGTAACAACTTTTCACTCCCGTTACCATATGTTCTCATATTTTAAAATGGGACAAGTAGCGCCTGTTACCGTCGGGGCTATTTAAGCATGTAAACAATTTCATTTTTCATTTTAAATCTTTCAAAGCCCTAACCCCCGTAAGCATCAATTCTTCTCCAAATTTCTCAAAATGCTAAGAGTTAAGACTGTAGCCCACAAAAACAAAGAGAAAGATAAAAGAAAAGGGCCAGACATAGGTGAAGCTTCTTAACCAAGGAGAGAGATTGTAAAAGGATCATATGGAGTGACATTTGCCAACCCGAATTATAAAGCTCGATTTGATATGCTCAGAAATCATGAGAGATTGGTAGGAAATCTTTCTCTGAACTTCTTTGATTTACAAAGACTTAGTTTGAAGCAAATTGTAAAGCAATACCTTATTGATTCATTTAGGAGAAGATTAGATACTCTTGAGGAGGCACATCGCTCTCTTATTGAGTCGGTTCAAGTACTTTGTGGTAATCTCACTTTTAGAGCAATCCCTTATGGCATTCTTTTTGATCTACCTCCACTTCCACCTCAGCCATAGTCACTTACTTTTGTATTTTATGCTTCATCTATTTTGATTGTGGTTTGTTCAGTTTGGTACATTTTCTTTATCTTATCTATCTTATGATACATTTTTTTATATTTTGAATACTTTATCTATTTTGGCCATTTTGACTCTTTTGGCTATTTATTATAAATAATATGGATGTTATTTTGGATTTTGTAGTTGTTTTATATTAATTTCACTTTATTGGATTATCCTTGGATAATTGATGGTCATGGATAGTTTGTTTGGATAATTCATTAAATTTATTGAGTTTGTTAAATTTGTATTTGTGATTGTTGCTTTAACTAAAGGGGAGATTTATATTGTTGTTATGCTTTAGGGGAGAGCATATTTATTATATTAGATATGTTTGATATGCATACATTAAGGGAGAGAAGCATCGATAAAAGGGAAAGTTGTAAGGTTATCAGTTTATGTAAATTTGGTTAAATTTGTTTGATTATTGAATAATTAGTCATTGATTTGCCTTTTTTATTGATGACAAAAAGGAGGAGAAGATATATGTGTTTGATTTGGGAGAATTTGATTATATATGACGTTGATTTGGGAGAATTTGATGATGATGTTGATTTGATATTATATGAGAATGTTGTTGTTGATTTGCTTGCACATATAAATGTGAACCCTCAATTTTGCACTCTCATGATGCAGTCGCAGTTTGACATCTGCTAAATTTAGTGTGCTGCGCAGAGCTAGACAACATTTTCAGACATAATACTACAAGGAGATTAACACTTTTTCGATCATGACTGGATTTTCTGTATCAGACAATATTTTTTCAAAACTGACTGAATTTTTTCCAAATCTGACTGTCAAATTATCCGATAATTAATTTCGAGTCCACCGACATTGACTGGTAATTTTTCAGAATCCTAAAAAGCCCCGAAAACTGATCCCGGAAGCTTCAAAAACTGACCCGGAGAAGAGAAACCCAAAAAAGCTACCGCGAAAGAGACCCACAGATGAACCAGGATCCTCGCAGCCGCTGCAGACCCTTTGGCGCGTCTGCACTGACGCGGCAACGGCTGCCGGTCAGACATGTGGATCCGCTGAAATATTTAGAGGCCACCACGAGATGAGTCTGTGGATCCGCGCAAAGCTTGGCGCAGATCCACAGCCAGTCCTGTGGTTGGTCCCCTGTGCACGAAAATTTCAATTTTGTCATCTTTTTCTGCCCACTTTTCAACCCTTTTTTGTCTTTTCACCCTACCTCACTTCACCTATAAATACCCCCTCTTCCTCTTCATTTTTTCCACCACTCAAGCTTGTGTTGATAGCTATCCACTTGCTTCTTCTTCTCTCTCTCTAATTAATCTCTCATACTCACTTTGAGTACCCACTTTAATTAATTAAACTCTCTTTGATTTTAATTAATTAATTTTTATTAGTTTCCACTCAATTTGGTTAATTAATCCTTTTAATTAATCACTTTAATTAATTAATTATTTTAATTAATTAAAAATTGGATAATTATGCAATCAAACTATCAAATTAATTTCTTTTGAGGTTAATTTAAATCCACTATCTTATCCTCACTCCCTGAAACAGAACTCCGATCTGGCAAAACCAACCACCCATCACACATACCAAAAAAGAAGGTATAAGCCCTTACCCTCATTCAAACTCCAAATCAAATCAATCAAATCAAACTGATCAATCGTTAAACCCTTCCACCTCATCGTGGAATGAACTACGTGGATTTTGATCCCATTCAATAGGATAAGTAGGCACGCTTGAAATCTAAATCCAAGTATCAAATTCAAATTCCAATTAATCCCCTTCCCCTTTTATCTTTAATGTAAATATTTATATTTATGTTTTCTTGTAAATTTTAATTAATGCAATTAGTTATTATTTTTGAGTTAAGGAGCGATTTGTGGTTCTTCTAGAATTCATAAGGACAAGAGAGAACACTCTCCTTAGCTTGTGGATGTTTTCAATTACTTGCTCTTTATTTTTCCATGCACTTATAATTATGCCATGATCATGCACTTCAAATCGTAATTAATACTCGTCATTAATAAAATCAATTTTTAAAGTCAAATCAAACTTAGGAGCCAAATTTAGATTATTTAAAACTAAAAACTTAGTTTCCGAGCTCAACTTGGTTCTAAGGCTTTTGACTTTATCATTGGGTAAATTAATCAAAAATTAATGAATTTGAGTCAATTTGAGTTTTTCCTTAATTTTCTCATTTAAATAAATTAGGGCGGCGACTCCCGAATCCTTTTCAAAAATCAAACCAACTTTTCCGAATGATAGCCGTTCCAATCGTGAGCACCGAAACTCGTACCTAAACCCTTTAAAAATGCTTGCCTTTCCTTAAGACTCCCAAATGAGGGGGCGTTCGAGCGAAACCTCACAATAAAGAGGGAGTTTTTTTTGAATTATAAATATATTTGAGATTGAACAATTGATATGTATTGAAATGTTTGATTGATTAAACCTTGTTTGATTAGGCTTACACATGTTTGCTTAATTGGACTTTGTTTTATCATCATAAAAAAATGGAGATTGTTGTCCCATTAATATTTTGATGATACTGAAACTTAGTTTAATTAAGCTCAAATTAATTGGAGAATTAATTTTAAGTTAAATATGTGTTATTACTTAGTTTATTTTATATACATGTTTGCTATACAAGGCGTAACGGACTTTACCATTTGCTCACTCCCGTTACCACCCAAATTTGGCTTAAAGTGATTGTCAGGCGCACAAGATTCATGGCCTTGATTGATTTTTCATTACCGTTACTCAACATTCATGGTAGTTACAAATTCATCACTCCCATTACACATGTTCTAACAAAAGATTATGCTTGCCACATAACCAAGCATTATAAATACCAGTCATTGCAGCGATTAATTCAGCTTCAAAAGCATAACCAACTTGAAGGGGCATAGCAAAACAACCTTTCACAAAATCACGGCTAGTGCGATAAACTCCGCATGCACCCATCCTACCCGAAGCTCCCAAAGCTGCACCATCAGTATTAACTTTGATCCACCCAACAGAAGGAGCATTCTAGACAACTGAAATAATTTTTAGGATTAAAATAACGTAACATCTTTGTGACCTGAAATATAATAAGTTTGTAAAAAATAAAATGTCGTTTAAAATTATAAATAAAATATGAACAATAATAATAAATTATTAGTATTATATTAAAATAAATACTTAAAATTACATGATACATAAATAATTAAAAAAAAACTTTATAATGTAAATAAATTATAAAAATATTTTATCCTATATAAAAATAATGATTTTTCTTAGTTAATTCCGGTGTACCGTGCTCCATCATTGGATGTGTGACACGTATATATAGTAGTTATTAAATTTAGAATTGTGTCGCATTCTTATTGGCAAGTGTAAAACGCTCAGGCTATGTATCATTAATCCTACAATTTGGGTGTAATGCACCGACGCTAGCTAAGAATTTTTTTAAAAATAAAACAATTAAATATATAAATAAAATAAAATAAATTTCTTAATTGATTGTATTTTGAATTAAGAAAAGTAATTAGCTACTCTCAATGTATTGCATCCAACCTTTTATGAGTGACATGTACCCTGACTATTTTACAGTTGAGCAATGAGGAAGTGATACATATTTTAAGTTTTATTACTATTTTATACATGTCACCTCTCTAATTGTAAATTGTAGGCATGTGCAAATAGTCAGTTCGGTTCAAAATCGAATTTGATGAGTGCTAAATCAACAAGTATTGTCTTGGGCTAAATCTCAAATATTGGACTTTGATAAAGATGTCCTGCAAAAATAGACAGAGTCAAGAGGGCCAGGCTGGTTGCTTGGCGAAGAGTCTCCGACTTCAAGTCAGTAAAGGTTTTATGATTTTTGTGAAAAGAAAAGAGATAAGAGAAATATAGAGTTCAATCTGACCTCATTGTGGTTTTCTTCTTTCCCTTTATATGCCCCGAGCCCCTTAGGTTAAAGGGTAAATGAGAAAAGATAAAATACCTTTTAATTGATGGAGTCAGTATTTAGACTCTGAAAGATAAGGTCTGCACCTCTCCTTGTCAAATGGAAGGTAGTCGGTGTAAAAATAGGTGTGGATACGCCGCATAAGTATGACTTTCTTCTGACAAAAGTAAGGACTTTCTTCTGATAAAAGTAAGGTGACGTAGGTGCTTTATGACCTCAGCTTTCTTTAGGAAACTTACTAGACAAGCTACATTTATTGCAAGAAGAGCGAAGAGCTTGGGCGAAGGGTGAAGTGATGTCTTCGCTTTGGTATAGTGAGAAGTGACCCCTTGGGCTTTTCCTTTATGGGCCTTTCCTTTAGTCTTCATCTTCTCTTGCTCTACTGTGGCACTGTATCATAGTGGGCTTAAGAGAAATTTGGGCCCATCATATTGTTAGCTGTTTTTGTCCCTCATCAGAGGCCCTCCTGTTTCATTGAAGCGAAGAGCATCAACAGAGTTTCGATAGAAACACTTCGTCTTCTCATTAATCTTGTTTAAAGATATACCATATATAGTCAAAGGAGTTTTTATCCACTTCGACAAAGGCAAAGCGCTTATACTGATTGCACAACCTACACCAACAGCTATCACGTGAAACATATCGATCATTTTTTATTCATTTAATGCACTTGAAATCTGAATGAGCTCTCCATTAAATACATGTCTTTTCAAATGCAGGCGTGTCCACGTGGTAATGAACTGGTATGATTTAAGGAAATTTCAAATTGATAACTGCCTTTTAGGTTTTCTCATTAATGAGCGACGGTTGGTAAGAGTTTCTTCCCTATATAAACCTCTCAATTCATCACTTTAGAGCTCCTATTTGCTGCCTTTGATTGTGAAATTGCTTCTGCTTCCTTTCTTCTCTCAAAATTTTCAAAAAATTCTTTCTTTTTCTTCCATTTAAATTCAATGGCTCCCAAGAAAGATACTTACCCCAGGAGAGACAGGGTTAGCGCTGCCCAATTCCAAGAGATTCTCAACCAAGTTTGGGGAGAGATCGAGCCTATTAGTCATATAGGCGAGTTCGTAGCCTTCAGCGACAATCTGGATTTCAATGAGAAATTTGTCTTTCGCCTTGCTCAGCCTCATGAAAGAGTTTACTCGAGCAATAAGATGCTGTACTCACCAAGGATTTGGGTCATTACATCGTCTTCTATCGTCAATTGGAAGCTGGTCTCTTATTCCCTCCTACCACATTCCTAGTGGGATGCTTCAACTATTTTCAAGTCAATCCGATAATGCTTGACTCCTAATTCCATCAGGGACATGCATTACTTTGAAGTCTTGTGCTTTGCTTACAGAATTCATCCTACTGCCCGTCTCTTCCAATATTTCTTCCGCCTTCTAACTGCTCAAGGGTCCTCTGGTGTGTATATGACCTCCGCCAGGCCCCTTCGAGGCCTTTTTATAGGCAAGGATAAGAAAATAAAGGACTGGAAGAAAAAATTTAGAGTAGTTGAGATTACTGACGGTCTCGACTCCAAACCTACATACTTCGGGTTTCCTGGCCATTTGTTGCTACCCGTCGAAGGCCTAAGTGAGTGGCTAGAGCTATTGACTGATAGCGAAAAACAAGACCTCAAAACTCTCGTTGGCGAGAGATATGTGTATGATGCGAAAAAGATGGGGTCCGCTATACATTTGAGAGATGCTGAAGGAAATCCTATCCCAAGATTACGCCTTACAGATATCCAAGGTACATCTTCATTTTTAAAGCTTTATTATTATATCCCATATTGAAATTGTCAATACTTGTGCTTTTTCTGAGCTTCACTGTATTTGCATTTGCAGTCAAGGTAAAGAATCATGATCATTATCAGGATATTTTGAAAATGACAGAAGGGGTATGTCCCAGAGCTTACATTCCTGCCTCAGAGCTGCCAATTGTGGATCATTCTACTGGGAGGTTAAGGGTACGAGTCAAAGCTGGCTTCGGCCCTCCACCAGCTAAGGATTCTGGTAAACAAGCTAAGAAGCTTCCAATCAAACAGCTTCAAAAAAGGGTAGAGGCGCATGTTGCAAGGCGAAGACTTGTCAAAGCCTTTGACCCTACCGTTCCTATTACTGCATCTCGCCCAGGAATATCAATTAGACCTCCTGGCGGGGTCATTCCACCTCCTCCCCCTCCTTTACCTCTTCCTTCTGCTGATAAAGGAAAAAATGTGATGACACCGGTTCGGAAGGTGCCAAAAAGGAAGGGACCTCCTGCCCCAAATGTCTTGGAGGTTTTTGCTCATAATTCTGGAGCTGCTGAGAGGCTAGGGAACTTGGAAAGACAACTGGAAGATATAACTGATGATGCAGCCTTCAATGCCACACTGGCTTCACTGGTAAAATAATTAGATTTATCGGGATCTGAAAAAGGTATAACCAATAACTCTGTTCTTCTTTCCTTTCCATCGCCTTTTATTTTAACATCCTCGGGTGAATCTGATTTTCATATACCCGAGAGTGATAAAATAAAATGGTCGAAGAGCGTTAAGGCTAGAAGACCTCCTACTACTTCAGAAATATTGGCGTGGGAGAGGAATGTGGCAAAGAAGATCTCTTCGCACGATTTCACCAGACTTCGTCTCCTTTACCCTTCTCCTGAGAAGAAATCCAATTGTCGAAGAGTAGCTGGCCTTAGAAGGCAATTGACTTTATCTATTCATGCTTTATCCATTTTCCTTAATATATTAGTGTTGCTAATATTTGAGATTTTGTCCACGCAGATCCGGTGGGGCCAGTTATCACTCCGCCTCTTCCAGAATTTTAACTAATCTCCTCAGTTCTTCCCTTGGAGCCAATGATTGAGTTAACCCCAACTCAAGGAACTGGCTTAGAAGGTCCATCTGTAACAAAGACAACTTCTCTTCCCTCCAAACTTCCTAAGAGGAAATTAACAATAAAGGAATTCTTGGCTGGGAGGAAAAAGAATACAACTTCGCCAATTTCATCTTCAACAACCCTCTCCGACTCATCTGAGCCCCCCTAAAAAAAAAACGAGTTGAGCAGCAGGTTGATGTTGCAAAAAGGAATCTTCCTACAACTGAAAAAGGTTGCTATCAAAGCTCCATTGCCGGTGGTTTCAATAGTGCCTTTGTCCTTTCTTCGACCTGCTCCTACTTCTCTATTAAAGTCTGCTGGGGAAGCTTTGGATAGGCATCAAAAAATAGTAGAAGAGATAGGTACTTTCTTTGTTAATTTCTGAATTTGTTCTCTCTTGAATCCAACTAACTAATATTTTACATATCTCTTTGTAAATAACAGGCTATCTTGGACTCAAATAAGCTTCGCACTAAGTTAGGCCTCTTGGAGGATCATTATGATACCGACAGGAAAGCTACTAAGGAAAGACAAGAAGCCTACTTGAAGCTGGAGGCGGAGTTTCTTGCTGCGAGGACGACATTGGATGAGGAGAAACGAAGGAGTGCTTTGCTGGAGGAAGAGAGAGCCAACATAGAGGCTCAACTAAAAATAAGTGGCGAGGCCCATCAAAAAGTTGAAGCCGAAGTGGAGGCTCTTAAATCTATCTTGGTTGAGAGGGACTTGTCCTTGGTGAACAAGGACAAAATAATTGCTGAAAAGGACAAGTCTACTCTCGACCTTACTGGTAAGTTGAAGGATCTAAAAAAACACAATGAAGAGCTTGCCATTGAGGTAGAGGAGATTTTTGGTCTTCGTCAAAATCTTGAAAAAGTGCAAAGGGAGCTACGAGTGTCCACTTATTCCTATGAGCAGGCTTCGAAGAGGGCTCAAGTTGCTAAGGAACTACAGAGACAGTATGAAAAGGCCAGGAAGAGAGCCATTAGGGACTTCTTATCTTCTGATAACTTTGACCAAATCATCACTTATCACTCTTATAAGGCTGCTACACAATATTATAATAGTGCCCTCCAAGATGCGGCAGTCTTTTTTCTAGGTGTTCTAAAGAAGGTATCTGAAATGGAAATAGACGAGGAACCTCCTATCCCTAACTTTTCCATTTTTGGCGAAGGTGTTACAAAGGAAAGAGAAGACGTGCCTGATCCAGAAAACTTTCCTTCTTGGGAAAAGAAAACAGCTTAGGCAACTTCTCCTATATCAGAGCTGGAAGGTGATAGTGATCTTGGTGAAGAGGTTGAAACTGAAATAGTCGAGCCTATTCCTGTTGTCTCTTCGACTATTTTTGCTATTTTTCCAGCTGAGATGAACACTTCGACAGCCGCCTTAAACCTTACTGCAGATCCTTCTCCTACTGATCCTGATCTTTCTCCAGTTGAGCATCCTTCGACTGAGCTTCCTTCAACAGATCCTCCTTTAACAAAGTCCCCTCCTCTGGCAGAGAGTTAATTTTTGATCTTTTTTTTTTTTATGTAATCATAATACAATTTTTTGTAATATTAAAATTTACATATGAATGAAAATGAATATTCTCTTATCTACTTTATACAATCTTTAGGTTTATCGACATAGTTGTTCTGAATGAAATATTGCATTTTTAAGTTCCATTCTTTTTGCTTTCAAACTTGATTATTTTTGTAGACATCAATATTCTTTTGAACCCTTTACCTAAGCAGTTCACCATTTGAAATGAAGTACGGTCTCCTTTTCATATGGTTTTGCTGAGACTTTCGCCTAGGTTTATTAAGATTATCACCTTGATTATTTAAACCTTCGCTTGATTTATCATAGTTTTACTTCAACTTACCAAAGTCTTTCGCTTTTATTTATCATGGCTTTTGCTTGATTTTATCATGGCTTTGCCGTGATTTATCAAAGTTTTGCCTTGATTTATCATAACTTTCGCTTGATTTATCAAGGCTTTCATCGTGATTTATCATAGTTTCACCGTGATTTATCAAAGTTTCGCCTTGATTTATCAAAGTTTCGCCTTGATTTATCAAAGTTTCACCTTGATTTATCATAGCTTTACTTCGATTTACCAAAGTCTTTTGCTTTGATTTATCATGGATTTTTTCTTGATTTTATCATGGCTTTGCCGTGATTTATCAAAGTTTCGCCTTGATTTATCATAGCTTTCGCTTGATTTATTATAATTTCACCGTGATTTATCAAAGTTTCGCCTTGATTTATCATGGCTTTCACATTGATTTATCATGACTTCGCCTTGATTTATCATAGCTTTCGCTTGATTTATCATGACTTCTCCTACTGAACTTTCACTTAGACTCAATTTGGCATTTTCCCTTTATCATAAGGGGCCTCGTTGATCTTTTAAGCTAGTCCCAATAGGTTACTTTTTCTTTTGCAGAGCTTTATCATTCGTGGTTTCCAAGTAATCAAACATTCATCTATTCAATTTTGGGAAAACTTAGATAATCTTGCGAAAGTTGTATTTACAGATAATACATCTTTAGGTGTTGGATGTTCCAAATATGAGAAACTTCGCCACCTTCCATAGTTATAAGTTTATATGTACCTGGTCCTATGACCTTTTGAACTATGAATGGTCCTTCCTAAGTTGGTGCTAATTTGCCAGTACCTTCTCGTTTCCCTCTAGCTTCAAAAAATCTCATAACCAAATCTCCTTCAATAAATACTCAGTTTTTAACTTTTTTATTGAAGTAGTTTGCCGCTTGCTGCTTATAAACTGCCATTCAGATGCTAGCTATTTCTCTAAGCTCTTCAAGGAAGTCCAAGTCTATTCTCCTGGCTTAATCATTTTCTTCGTCTCCACAATAATTAACTCTGCCACTAGGAAGACCAATATCAACAGGGATAACTGCTTCTGTATCATAGGTTAGACTAAAAGGTGTCTCTCCAGTTGGTTGTCTTGGAGTTGTTCTGTATGCCCATAGCATATGATGTAACTCATTTGCCCAGCTTCGGCCATATCCATCTAGTCTTTGCTTCAGTCCTTGTAGGATTGTTCGATTAGCTACCTCTGTCTGGCCATTTGTTTGAGGATGGGCAACAGACGAGAAGTTTTGCTTGATGTGTAGTCCTGAACAGAAGGCTCACACTTTAGCATTGTCGAACTATTTTCCATTATCATTGACTAGCTGGTATGGAACGCCAAACCTGCATACAACATTTCTCCATAAAAAGTTAATAACTTTATCAGCAGTAATGGTGGCCAGTGGTTCTGCTTCGACCCCATTTGGAAAAGTATTCTATTGCTACCAAAAGAAACTTCCTCTATCTTGAAGCAATTGGAAATAGTCCCACTATATCCATCCCCCATTTAGCGAAGGGCCAAAGACTAGATATAGGCATTTGGTCTGTAGCTGGAACATGTCTGCTATTATCAAATTTCTAGCATGAAAGACATTTTCTGACAAAGGCCATTGCTTCGTTCTTCATCCTTGGCCAGTAGTACCCTTACCTGATGATCTTCGACGCCAACATCTTTCCTCTAATGTGCATTCTGTAAGAGCCTTCATGTATCTCCTTAAGGGCATACTCGGCTTCGCTTGGCCTTAAGCATCTTAACCAAGGAAGAGAATATGCTCGCTTATAAAGGACTCCATTATGTAACGAGAAGTGAGCACTTCGATTTTTTATTTTCTTGGCTTCTTTCACATCTTCAGGCAGTTCGCCTTTCTCCAAGAAGGTCTTGATCGGATCTAACCAACATGGTTCTTCGTCAATCTCCATTACTTCGGTCCCTTCCTGAATACTAGGAAAGGCCAAAGTTCCCATGAATATTTGTTGAGGGAGTTTAACTGGATGAGTTACTACAAGTTTACTCAGACTATCTGCTCTACAATTTTCTCCCCTTGGGATTTTTAAAAACTGTAACTTCACTCCTCTGTCTTTCATTTTTTGGATTATAGTCTTCGTTTTCTGCAGATATCTAGCCATATTTTCTTTTTTAGCCTCAAATTCTCCCTCTATCTGCCCCACTATTAGTTGGGAGTCACTATAGACTGTTAATTCTTCCAAGCAAAGACAGTCGGAGAAAAGCAACCCCTAGATCATTGCTTCATACTCAGCAACATTGTTAGTAGCTTCAAAGTTTAATCCCAATGCATATTCTAACAAGAACCCTTGAGTACTTTTTAGCACAATGCCAATACCACTACCTTCTTTGCCGCGGGTTCCATCTACAAATAGTTCCCAGCTTATCCCAGATTTTGGTGATGTTTGCTTCAACTGAGATATCTTATCGGGATTCTGCTCTTCAGATGCTTGCTCAGGGTTAAAGGAACATTCAAATATAAAATCTGCTAAAGCTTGGGCTTTAATTGCTGACCTTGATTGGTATTGAAACCCATATAGCCCAAGTTCTACTGACCAGCAAAGCATTCTTCCAGATGTTTCTGGTTTGTGTAAGACTCTCTGTAAGGGTTGGTCTGTCACCACTACTCCTCGGTGAGCTTGTAGGTATACTTTGTACTTTCTGGCGGAGAGGAGTAGAGCATATACAATCTTCTCTATTAGCAAATAATTTAGCTACGCCCTTTGAAGGACTCTGCTGAAGTACTAAATAGGCTTCTGTACTGACCCTTCTTCTCTGATCAACACTGAACTGATTGCATTATTAGAGGCAGACAAGTAGATTAGAACTTCTTCGCCCGGCAATAGTCTGCTCAAGATTTGCTCTGAGCTTAAAAAGGACTTCAACCCTTCAAATGCAATATGGCATTCTTCTGTCCATTCGAAGGTTGAGGATTTTCTCAGTTTTTTGAAGAAAGGAAGATATTTCTCAGTTGACTTGGACATAAACCTGTTCAAAGCAACTATTCGCCCTGTCAATCTCTGCACCTCATTGACATTCCTAGGAGCTGCCATGTCCAAAATAACTTTACTTTATCAGGATTTGGCTTTATTCCTTTCTCACTAACCATATATCCAAGGATCTTCCCTTATTGAATGAAGAAGGCACACTTCTCAAGATTGAGCTTCATCCCATATGTATTCATCAAATTTAATACTTCGGCTAAATCACAGAGATGGTCTTTGAAAGTCTTGATTTTTACTATCATATCATCCACATACGCCTCAAGATTCTTGCCTAATTGATCTTTGAACATTTTGTTAACGAGACATTGATATGTAGCTCCAGCATTTTTCAGGCCAAAGGGCATTGAAACATAGTAATAGATACCTTTCTCTATTATGAATGAGGTCTTCTCTTCATCGTCTGAGTGCATTCTGATCTAGTGGTATCCTTGCTTCGCATTAAGAGAAGAAAGAAAGCCATACCCCGCCGTAAAATCTACCAGCTTGTCTATCATGGGTAAAGGAAAAGAATCCTTAGGGCATGCTTTATTCAAGTCTGTGAAGTCTACACACATTTTGTAGGATCCATTCGCTTTCTTCACCAGCACTATATTTGCTAACCGGTCTGGGTACTGGACTTTTCTTATGAACCTTGCCTTCATTAATTTATCTACTTCTTGATCAATTACTACTTGTCGTTATGGACCGAAGCATCTTTTTTTTTGTTTGACTGGTCTGTAAGCAGGATTTACATTCAATTGATGGGTCATCACCTCAGGGTCTATTCCCCCTATTTCTGCTGAAGACCAAGCAAAACTAAAAATATTTGTTGTTAAAAACTGATGAGCCTGATGCTTTTGATTTTCTTCCAAAGAGGAATTAATCAACAAGAATTTTTCTGGTTCTCCTTCTTTTACCAGAAATTTCTCCAATTTTTCAATTGGCTTAGTTCGCTGTTCTGGAATATAGGTTGCTGCCTCCATTACTACTACTTCTTTAACTTGCACCACAGCTGAATCTCTCTTCGCTTTTTTACTATCTTGCTTGGATGTACTTCGCTCCTGAGTTCCATACACATAAATTCACTTCCCCCTATCTTGGGGATAGTCATTCTCAAATGCCTTATATTAATAGAGACATCAAGTTCATACAACAGTGGTCTACCAAGCAAGACATTATAAGGAAGCTGCATTTTAATTACCACAAATGTGGCCATCACTGTCATACTGTTAGGTGCAATTCCAATAGTGAATGGCAACTTTGTCATTCCCACGGATGGGACTTCTGTTCCATCTAAAGTGCGAATTGGATTTCCCACTTCTTCTAGGTCACTCTCTTTAAACCCCATTTTATTATAAGCCTCTGCTGTCAACAGGTTGACTGAGCTTCCGTCATCAACTAGAATTCAATTTACCACATAATTAGCAATAACTACCTGAATGACAAAAGGATTTGCATGCAGAGTGCGAAGAATACTCCCATCGGGTCTTTCTGTACAAACCTTCGACCCATTGCCATAGATATATTCAGGCTCTTCTCTTCTTTTTACCAGGCCTTGGCCTTATTATTGCTAATTGTAGCATCGCCTGGCCCTCCAGTAATGCAATGGATCACACCTGCTGACCCATCGTTTACTACTTGTTTTCCCTTATCTTCGCTAGGCCCAGATTTATCTCCACCATTTTTTCTTGCAAACTTACCCAAATACCCTTGATTTATCAGTCTTTCAATCTCGTATAACAACTATCTGTAATCATTGGTATTATGACCATGAGTATTATGAAAGAGACAAAACTTACTTCTATCCCTCTTGCTTGGCGGAGCGTTCATGGGAGCAGGTCGAGCCCAAATATTCTGATCTTTGAACGTAGCGAACACCTCTGCTGGGCTGGTGTTCAAATGAGTGAACTTGCTGACGTCAAAGTTACTTTTATTGGTTTAGCTTCGACCGCCTTTTCTCCTACTTGATGACTAGTTCTTTCCTTCTGTTACTTCTTTATGTTTGCCCTTTTTCGATTTTGTTACCTCTTTAGAAAGTACTTCGATTCCTTCCTTTCTTCGTTTTGAGAACTAGATAAAGGCAAGTGCATCATCTTGTCTGATATATTTTTGAGCTATACCTATTGCATCCTCCAAAGTTTGAGGAGCATGTCTGCATAATGCTTTGAAATAATCAGTGTGCAAAGTTCCATTTTGTAATGCTTCGACTGCTATAGTTTGATCGAGCTGAGTAACCTTAAGAGTTTCTCTATTGAATCGAGCTATATAATCTCTTAATGGCTCATTCTCTTTTTGTGTTACTGATTCCAGATATTGAGTCTTCCTTTCGACTGGAATACTCGAAGCAAAACGATGCATAAAGGCAGTTGCTAGTTGAGCAAAGGAATTAATACTCTCTTCTTCTAAGGAGTCAAACCATCTAGTTGCAGCTCCCTCCAAAGAGCTTCTAAAAGCTCTATACAAAGCTTCATCACTCATTGTTTGGAGTTCGATGGCATGCTTATAGTCCATGATGTGAACATCTAGGATCTGCTTCGCCATTATACTTCTTCAGCGAAGGTGGTTTGAATTTGCTAAGCATATGATAATCACCGATGGATTTAATAAAATGAGATTTAAGGGTAAGTTTTAAACTTTTATCTATCCCCTTATGATTTCCATCTTTGGCAAGCTACTCTAGAAACTTATTCAATTTATTTCTTATCTCCACTTCTTCTCTTTTACTGGTTGCTCCCTAGTTTTCTCTAAGCGAAGAAGAACCAGATTTAGATTCATTACTCCTTCACCCCCTTCTCTTGGAAAATCCTTCCAGATTATCTCGCTCTCTAGATCTACTCCTCTCTTTCTACTTCTCCTACAACTTCGCTCAACATCATCTCTCTCATAATGAAGAGAGCGCTTGTCTTCTCCATCATACCTTCCTCTATCACGTCCATATACACGATCTCTCTTAGATGGAGATATCCTTACAGCATGTTCCCTTCTAGGTGGAGGTATTTCTGCATCCTCTTCTTCTATTAAAAGGTCTCCTCTTTCTGCACGTACAACTTCTGACCTTATTCTTTCTCCTCCTCTCATTGCTGCTTGATTTTTAGTTAGTATAGAATCTCTCCCAATTTGATCCTCAAAATTCAGTTGCTGTGTTGTCCCCTTCTATGTTGTTTCAGGAATAACACTTACAGTCTGACCTAGAGGTGTTTGTTGATGTTGTTAAGCAGCTTGTACAGCAGAGGCAAGAACATTTAAAAGTTGTAGCGCAAGGGTGAATTCTGGGTTAGAAGTAATATGAGGAAGAGTACTAGGACCTGGAGGGTTTGCTGAGTGATTAGTGTACTCAGTACTTGTAAGAAAGCATTTAGGTTGATGGTTGGAGGAGTTTGAGTGTTTGTAGGTGGGGGAGGTGATTATTAAGAGTGAGTAGTGCTTGGAGAACTGTTTGGATCAGAGCGAGTCATAGTTATTTTGAATTAACAAAGAGATCAGCCAATCGTCCCCACAGACGGCGCCAATTTGATGAGTTCTAAATCAACAAGTATTGTCTTGGGTTGGATCTCAGTTATTGGGCTTTGATAAAGATGTCCTGCAAAATAGACATAGTTAATAGGGCTAGGCTAGTTGCCTGGCGAAGAGCCTCTGATGTTCAAGTCAGTAAAGGTTTTATGATTTTTGTGAAAAAAAAAAGAGATAAAACAAATGTAGAGTTCAATCTGACCTCATTGTGGTTTCCTTCTTTCCCTTTATATGCCCCGAGCCCCTTAGGTTAAAGGGTAATGGAAAAAGATAAAATATATTTTGATTGATGGAGTCGGTATTTAGGCTCTGAAAGATAAGGTCTGTACCTGTTCTTGTCAAATGGCAGGTAGTTGGTGTAGAAATAGGTGTGGGTACGCCGCATAAGTATGACTTTCTTCTAACAAAAGCAAGGTGACGTAGGTGCTTTATGACCTCAGCTTTCTTTAGGAAACTTACTGAACAAGTTACATTTATTGCAAGAAGAGCGAAGAGCTTGGGCGAAGGGCCAAGTGATGTTTTCACCTTGGTGTAGTGAGAAGTGACCCCTTGGGCTTTTCCTTTATGGGCCTTTCCTTTAGTCTTCATCTTCTCTTGCTCTACTGTGGCATTGTATCATAGTGGGCTTATGATAAATTTGAGCCCATCATATTGTTAGCTGTTTTTGTCCCTCATCAGAACTGAACTGAAAAAATCAAATTTATATTTTACATAAATTGAACAGAATTGAATTTTGTATAAAATCGAACCGAACTAAAAAGTTATGTTCGATTTGACTGTTTTTTTTCTTTTTAATCTAATAAACTATATATATATATATATAATAATTTTAATACATATATAATATATTATTAATATATATAATTCATTTCAAACATGCTTAATTGGTAAAAATCAAGTACCTCCATTGCAGAACCAATCATCTGAATAAGACGATCAAATACACTAGTTTTCTCTGCTTCAAATGATTTCCAATGGACAAGGCATCTATATATAGTAATTGCTGCAACAGGCTTTCCTTGACAAAAACCAACATTTTGCTCCGCACATTTAATTAGAGCATCCACACACTCTTGCATCAGAAATAAGACAAAATATCAAAATGAAGCATTGAAAAAAACAATACATTAGGAAGAATTGTCATAAACCACCCCCCCCCCCCCCCCCCCTCCTCTTCTCTTTTAAGCACATACATGTAACCGTTCAATCTGATCTCTTAAATTTTACTATATATATATATATATATATATATATATATATATATATATATATATAGTAAA